>JBBYHQ010000014.1:3705768-3715975 GCA_038382645.1 Spergularia azorica
CGAAACACCCAATTCTACACGCTAAACTTGGAGAATGAAGAATTAAACTTAGACCCATTTGTTTAAAGATTAAAAAAAGTGAAGAAAGCCTGAAAACTTACCAGAAAAAATTGCTCGAGTAGGAACACAGAAACCCTGCTGCTTGCTTTAGCTTTTTCCCGCTTATTATACTTTACTTTTTTTCTTCTCCAGTAGTTCGCTACTCAAGACGTGTCAAAAGTCAATAGTTGAGAGGATCGGTTGAGCTAGTGGTTAAAAAATTTAACACGTCCTAAGGTTGTCTCGAGTTTGAACCTCATATCTCCACCCCCCACGGTATTAGTTGCTCCTATGTACTAAAAAGAAAGTTAATAGTCGAGTTTCGATAGATAGGTAATATTCTGTACTTGATAAATTGGTCTCATATCCCTAACACCGCAACATTAACTGCTCATATGTTAAAAAAAGAGAGTCAATAGTCGAGATCTGGTAGATAAGTAGTATTCTGTACTTGAGAATCGAGGGTGATGGTCATTTTACATATCTTGGTTGATTTTTCATTTGTGAATTGTGACTCATGTGGTCGAGTGTACAATCAAGTAATCAACCATGAGAGTGTAGTAAAATCGATAATGGTAGAATGTAGTAAAATCACTAGCCGTGAAAATGGATTCCCACAGTCCACACATATACATCATTCTCACCTTCCCTGTGACACTAATAAGATCATTTTGTTTCATACTTCACCAGGGAAAGGGGCGACAACTTCTGAGAAGAGAGAGTATAACATTACGACAAATTATGGCGCTTCTAAACAAAACGTGCCCAACGGTAATTTGGCCTCCACAGAAGGCAGTTACCAAGCAATGAAGACAAAAGCGTAAATAAAGCTACACCTAATTCAAAGACCGGTTAATGCAAGACTTAGCTTACAGATACGTTTAATACACGCTACATCAGTTAGATTCAAAACATACACCACAACTAACGCCACGAGCAAAGATTGGAGTCCCCCTCTTTCTTGAGAAAGAAGCCATAGATAAAATTCTATACGGGATGATAACGGTCCTTAATCTACTCTAGACTTCAAAAGCTAAAATCTTTCATGTGCGGCAAAAATCCCTTCTCCAACCTGGAAGAGCTGCTCGTTGTAAGACTTCCCTGGCTGCACGAGAAAACGTAGCTTCGTCCCATATAAAACAGAGAAGCATCATCCCCGGTCCAGTATAAGAACAACGGAGTATGGGGATCCAAGTAAGCAGAAATCCTACTAGCAAAAACTTGGAGAAACTGTACCTGGAAACAAGAGCAAGAAATCGCAACTTATTAGTCTGCAATCTTATCTGGGCAATGCAAGTCAGATAGCTACATTCGACAAATACTGTATACTGACAATACTCAAGAGCACTAAGCCAGATTTTCAGAAAACAACCGCAGCCACATGTATGCCATCCTTCTAAATCGGTTTGAAAGTAATTTAGTTGTTCGACAAACAAGGTATCAGGTATCACAATCAGGTGAAAGTCAATCTCACCATTGCCTGTTTAGTGGAAAAAGAAGACGTGGTTCTCTGCCATATTTTCAGCACAGGAAGGATGGACAACAACAACAACAACATGCTATTGAATAGCCAACAATCCACTAAAACTTTTAGAAAGAAAACTAACCTAAATATCACATTAGCTTGAAACAATAGTAAAACAGACACAGTCAGACTCAACATCATTTGGAAAAACTCGGGAGTCCAAACAACCATGAATAACTTGAAGCATTGTACATGACTACACAGAAGAACAGGTGACATGGGAATAAAATCACCCATCACAGGTTAATCACTTCAAGTCCCCAAAGACATAGCCTTTTCAATCTTTGAAACCAAATCCGAAATCATAATTCCCACAAACTACATTAAGATGATCATCTCTATCTAGCAATATCTCGCCAAAACATTCAACGATCCCAAAAACATAACATAATCTCGAATTTAAGCAAAACAATAGACAAACAGAGAATACATACCACATCTTAAACTCAACAATCCTGTTGACAAGAGAGTCATATTCTTCAGGAGGCGGTTCAACCAAACAGTCGGAATTGAAAAGGAAACGAGTAAGCGGACCAGAAAATAAAACTTTCCCCTCAGCATTGACATAGTGTCTACTTAACCAATCCGAAGCATAATAATCAAGTTTATTTTCAGCATCCAAGGTGCCAATCAGCTGTTTGGTATTTTCCAGCAAGACAAACATAGTGACCAAGGCATAGTCTGTATCGAAGAAGATAATCCGAATGGCGTAAACCACAACAAGCAGCAGGGTTAGCCTCCACCTCAGAACTTCATTGGACTGATCTGACCTAATTAAGAAATCATCATATGTCCTGAGTTTTCGAGACGATTTACGCTCCGCCCCAAGTTGCTTCCACAGAGTCACCCACCCAGACATTGTTTCTAAGATATCTGCCCAACAACAGCAACAATAATTAGCAGATTATTAACACATTGGTTCCAACTTCCAACTATAATTAGCAGATTATACCGTAGTATTCAGGTGGGTTGCTCAATCTCCTAATTCAGAAAACCGCGGATTAAAAACCCTTGATTTCATAATTACAAATAATTACCCCCAATTTTTGATTTTGGCAGCAGGAAAACACTATCCAAACAATTTGAAATAAATAAAAATCGACGTAAACCCTAAATCCCAATACACAAGCTCAAACCCTAATCTACTATGTTGAATTCAATCAAGTGTATAATTACTGCTGCTGTTGCTAATCTCAGGCTTTCTCAAACCCAGAAATTTAATTTAATTACCTTGGTATATGCTATCAAAATTCACAAAAAGAGCAGTAAAAGTTTCAGAAAAAATATTCCACCCTCATTATATTTATTACGTTGTTTAACAAATTTTCCTAAACCCACTTGAAAAATTAACTCAAAATCGAATTAGTAAGAAAAATTTACCAACCTGGCTTGTTGAATCGATTTGATTTTCACCGATACACAAATTTCTTAAAACGACGTGTTGAGATTAGAAAGAGAGGGAGAGAGCTATTATGATTTGACCAGACCTCCTCACTTCCAGTAAAAAATACCATCTATCTATATATTTTACTAAATACGTCCCCGTTGACACATGTCGCAATTTGTATTTGTAAACAAAAGTCTATCATTGTGCCACAACAACTTATTTGATACTATTTTCTTTTTTTAAGATCATAAAGGGGGGACAAAAATAATTCAAATGTGTAGAGAATGTGTAGAGAATGTTAATTATGAGTAATCAGTTATTATATTTCTTTCTTTTTTTTTATGTAAAAGATATGGTCATTTCTTATATTTCACCTTAGTTACGTCTTCAAAATGTGAAACTGATCCAAATATATATTTGAGTTAATTTATTTTTTTAAGCGCAATTTATTCACTATCTTTTCTTAATTGAAAAACACGATGCTCATGGATAAAATCAGAATACCAATAATAGGACAACTCAGTTTCTAAGGATCGGGGACGGAGCTATGTTGGGGCCAACAGGGGCCCCAGCCCCCCTCAGAATTATGAAACAAATAATTTACGTTTCTGTAATTACACTAGAAACCAATCTTGCTCTAGCGGTCAGAAAGCACTTCAACCACTTCCGTGACCTGAGTTCGAATCTGAGCAAGGGCATTTTCCATTTTTCTGTGTTTTACCTAGAATTTTGCGCGACTTTTTCTCCTTCTGTGCACTAATTGCTTCACTTCTTTACGAGTTATATTGACAATCCCCCACATTTTATTGTTGTGATTAGAGAGAACAAATCTAAGCGATCTAAATCACTCCTAGTTTTATTTTATTTTGGTTTTTTTTTCTTTAACAAATGGTGATTCTTAATTTTTTTTTCTTCTGTAACAATCATAATCATTTATGTTAATCATATTTTTCCTTCATTTATTGACATTAATAGTCATTAACCACATGACCACATATATTCGAACAAAACGTGTATAGTATATATATATGAGCCCCCCTCAACTTTATTTCCTGGCTTCGTCCCTGCTAAGGATTGATATGTTAGTAGCTAACTTTTTTTCTAGCCAAGATTGAGGTCGATGTTTAGAAAGGGTGATGGGTATCGTGTAGGGTAATGTTGGGTATGCAAATCGTGTAAGAAAGTGAAGAAGACCTTAAATGAGGTTGGTTATATAAGTGGACAAGGGTTAGGCCGGTGGGGTATAGGAATCGATCGGTTTAAGGGGTCGAGTGGAGAAATTGACTTAGAGTGGGTCATTTCACAAAAACTAATAAGTGCGGACCTAGATTCAGTTGGGAGTGATTAGAGAGTACAGCAGTGCAATGATATCAATTTTTAAGACATGATTCACCGTAAAGGTTTTTGTTTTTTAATTCAAATGCGTTAAAAGAAGTGCTTAATATAGAATACAATTTAATATTAAGTGTTAACTTTATACGTAACCAACAATCTCAAAAACAGAAGAAATTTTGTGTAACCGTAACACCACATGATCTCATTGGTTTATCGCGTAGGTAATACCACATAACAGTGAAGGTAACACCAAATCGATAATGTTACCGTGACATAAGTGGAGTTATGTAAAATAAGAGACTAATGTAATTTGTATATTAGCGTGATTCATCAATTTGATATGTTTTATTGACTACCAAAATCAATGCATTCATTTTAGTTATGAAATTTATAATATACTCACGGATTTACAGTTTAGAAACAAATAAGGTTAGAGGAATAAGTTAACAATTAACCGAGTTAAGGGCGTCGGGTAGAGGAGTTCACGTGCAGTAAGTTGAGTAAAAAATTAGAGGAGATGCCACTTGGAAAATTTGACGGGTGTGGGGTATCAGTTAGCAAGTGAGGTCAGGTAAAGGAGTCGATGGGGATTGAGCGGTTAATTTGAACATTTGATCAAGGGCGAGGGGTATAACCAAAATAATTGTTGGTTGGTAAAAGTCTTGGTTAGGAATTAGGAAAGTCTAGAGGTGGGAGTATGATAGTAATAATGTTGATGATTGGATGATGACTTTTTATTGGAGATGCGTGTAGAGGGATCAAGGGGGAATGATGTCGCTTAGGAAAATCGACTGGGGAAAGGGGCGATTAAGATAGTTGTCATGGTGAAAAGAATTGTTGAGTATTAAAAATGTTTGTTTGTTATTTTCAATTATCTATTATCATATACGGAGTACGTTATAATCACAACAAAGTTTCTATTTATGTTGTATACAATCCTTGAAATAGGTTTTTCCAATATGTACAAAGTAATAACATGTTACATGGTTGATATAAACATTTTAATTCCCGTGCATTTGCACGGGCCAAAATACTAGTTAGCCTTCAATTACACTATCCACATATTGAAAAATATTAATGTGTTTGCCTACATAAAAAATGAGCCTGTGAAGGTTTGAACATGTAATCTCAATGTTACAATTTTAACACTTCAACCACCAGGACAATCGATTTTTTCGATACTTTTTAACAAATTTATATATAAAGGATTTGAGATTTTAGGAGATAATTTCTCAAACAATTTTGGACGAGATAATCTGAATCATATCAAATCATTTTATTTTTGGAGATAATTTAGGAAGTAATATATATAGGCGCAATATATTAGGAAGTAACACATCTTGGGTTTGTTTCGTTTGAACTCAATATAGGGGTCAACGGGTGGGGTTAGAGTTAAAAAAAAAAGTGTGTTAAATGGTAGTCGGGGTTAATATGAATTACAGTTCACAAAAACGGGATCCGAAAATAGCGGGTCATAAATTGTAGTTCGTACATAAACATAAAGTACTGAAATAAATTCGCTACACTTATTAAATTGTTTTCATTGAATCAAACATAACTTCTCTAAAATATACATAATCAAATACGTTTCTTTTCGTCTTAATTATAGAAAAATTGGGACAACGGGTCATCTCAAGTGTAGTCCAAAAGAATACTGGTCAAAACGGGTTCGAGTTATCTATGGCCAGAATTTGATCAGGATAAAAATGGCCTATTAACCTTGAACAACGGGTCACATCTGGTCGGTTAAGTTTTTTACAGTCTAATATTTTGCGTTAATTATGAGTAATAAAATAGAGTTATAACCAAATTCATATAACAACCCGTGCAATTTTGCACGAGCCAATAAACTAGTGTTGACTTAATAAAACCGGATGCATATAGATACGGTTTAAAAAGTTCTCATCCTCAAAAATTCGGATTAAAAATTCGGTATTTTCTTGTAAAAAATCATGGTGAACCACCTTATAAATTACCACTTTTGTGAAGAATCACTTTATTAAAACTTTTTTGTTGAAGTGACCTAAAAAAAAAAACCTTTTTTGTGAAGAACCACAGTACTTATTACTTTCGCCTCTACTAGTCACACCTTAATCCATTTTCCAGTCAATTAAGGGCGTTGACCGACCAAATTTGTGTTGACTTTGTTTAATTAATATTTTTTTTTTGCTTTAACTAAACTAATTACCTCGAACTAAAATAGTTTTTCCAATTAACTAAAACTAGTTTGCATGTCTGCTTCTCCCCGGGCTACCTGTTTATATTTTTATACTCGTTTAATAAAAATATGGATTTATTTTGTTATAATATTATTAGGACACCCGTTATACTATTTCATTTTCAATCCACTATCCAGTCACATTATATTTCAATTTATCACCATAAATTAGATTTACCATAATTAGCTAACTTATCAGCATAAATTATAATGTCTTCCATAAATTACCCAATAATTAACATAATATATAATTTTATATGTCGCCCCAAATATTACATTTCGCCCCGTTTTTGCCCTTGTTTCTCCCTCACTCTCTCACCCACTATGCCACTCTCCTTTCACTCTTTCTCTCACTAAAACTAATTAAACTAAAAATGTCAAAGAAAAGTTTAACTTGAACAATGGACATCCAAGTTAAACAATGAACAATGTGTAAATTGTATTTACATTCCATTACATAAGATACATTGTTACATTACCAAAAAAACTAATTTCCGGAAAATGTATTTGTACATGTGAAAAATATGTACAGACCTAGTGTTTTGGTGAAAAACTGCTAGTCTGACTGACAGACTTACAAGTCTGGTTCTATTCGCCTAACCTGCCCTCAATCTGTAGTGATACGCGATTTGAACAATAAACAAAATGCTTAAAATGACAGTAAATAAATAACACCAAGGACCTGTACGTGGAAAACCCTATGAATTAGGGAAAAACCACGGGGGAAATCTATGTTCCGCCTTTGAAGACTTTCACTATGATTTTGGATGATCTTGACTTTTGAGTACAATATATTGAGATGTTAATAATGTTGTGCAAGTGTTTGCTTCTAGAATTGCCTCTTCTCTTCTCTGATGCGCTGAGCTTATATAATCTCTCCTGAAGCAGTTGTAGCCATCGTGTTTACCACGTTCTTCCACTGTCAACTTCCGTCCACCTCCCCCTTTTTTAGGCGTCATGCTATTTGTGGCTTAAATGTAGGACTTGAGATGATCGTGGCTAATATCTGGGACGTCTCCATAACTTTCTCAACTGTCTTGACCGCCCCCATTTGCTAATATCACAGGATAAATGATTTAATTATATAAATAATTAAATCTATCAACTGCTTCCCGGGTTTGTCGGTTGTCTTACAGGACTGGACTCTAGTCTATCGGTTGGATAAACTTCACCCCATAACACCTAGGTCTTTACATGTAGAACATATGTACGGACCAAATGAATTGGTTGAAAAAAAATAATTTGAATTAGCTATATCACATTTTCAAACACTCAAACTGCCAATAAAATGAGACCAAATTTAAGAGATTTGACATTACTATGATCGATTTGAATATTTTGAAATGACTCGATTTGGATTTGACACAACCGGAATCCAACCCGACCATGATTTAACCCGTAGTTGATACAGCCGAACTAGACCCGACCCAAAACGAATCCGACGCGAATCAAAATAGACGCGAAATATATGACTCGAAAGGTGACCCGACCCGAATGACCCGTTTGCCAGTCTAGAGTCGCCTAACGCATCAGCAGTTTATTAACCTGAAGTTCCCGGGGGATAGAGAGGGGATATCCTGCACATCTAGGATACTGTGGTCCCAACTAGCTACCTAGTCCGCTGGTTTATTAACTTCCAAAAAATATGTTGGAATTGTACTTTGTTTGGATGAACATGGAAATTAATTTTTTGGGTTAATTCACGTGGTACCCTTGTGTTTTGCCGATTTACACGTGGTACCCAATGTTTTGCAAATTTGTACAAAATACCCTCGAAATTTGACTGTTTGCACAGGGTACCCAAAACTTAATCCTCCCATTAACACCGTCACCGTTTTTTTTTTAAAAGATGGTTATTTATGTGGTACCCTCGTGTTTTACAGATTTGCACGTGGTACCCAATGTTTTGCAAATTTGTACCAAATATCGTCAAGATTTGAATGTTTTTACATGGTACTCTTACCTTTAAAATTTCGTGAACGACGTTAATTGGGAAAAAACAACCTTGATTTTCTCCTTCATCACCATCTCTATCTTCCCCTACCACTTTCATCATCACCATATTCGATCGTCCCCACCACCGTCAGCAACATCTTCATCATTTTCCACCACCACCATCATTTCCACCCATGACAAACATCATAACTACCATTTTTTCTTTCTCTATTGAAACCAACTTTTAAACGGCGTTAACGGAATTTTAAAAGTAAGGGTAGCATGTAAGAACAATCAAATTTTCAAGAGATTTGGTACAGATTTGTAACACTGGGTACCACGCGCAAATCGGCAAAACACGAGGGTACCACGTGAATTAACCATCGTTCTTAAAAAGCAAAGGTTGACGGTGTTAATGAGAGGGTTAAGTTTTGGGTATTGTGTGCAAACAGTCAAATCTCAAAGATATTTTGTACAAATTTGCAAAATATTGGGTACCACGTGCAAATCGGCAAAATACAAGGGTACCACGTGAACTAACCCTAGTTTTTTAATAGGAATATCTACTTATCAACTCCCTCTGATTCGTACAAATTAGCTTTGTTTGTAGGAATTGGAAAATAATAAGAAGTGGAATTTCGAATTCCTACAGGTTTGGTAGATAAACAATACAATTCAATAGGTATCCAAAGTTCCAAACGACACCTTAGTTTTGGATTAAGGAACGGCGTCGTTGTAGGCAGCAGTAGCAGTAACATACCAATTCCCAAATTCCCAATAATAAGAATCTCCCCGACTGTCCCAAACCCTAACCTACAGCTCGTGCATCAAACATGTCAGGCGACAAAACTTCACCATTGCTGCTCTCCCCTGCGGTCCGACTGAAGAATGAAGTAGAACAAGGCAATTTCAGAGAGGCTGTACTAATCTATATGACAGATATTAAAGGCTACCCATCTTCATCTTCTCCAACACGCTTCGTCAGCGGTCCTCTCATCGACAAATTGCGTCTCAAATATCTTGCTCAATTGGCCTATTCCGCCGTTACCCCTCATGTTCCACCTCCTTCTTCTGATCCCGACCTTTTCACTGGGGCCCCCAATGATCTCAAGGTATTCCTAATATTATTTTCTGATTATTCTCTTGAGTTTTTATTTAATCTTCGCCGTCATCTTATTATTTACGTACCGTTTGGTTTCAAATTTCAGGTTGATGATTTTGCCAGTGTACTTGAATTTTTCGTTGGAACGGCGTTAAACATAGACGACGGCCCTAAAATTGGTGGAGAAGGCCACGATATCGATGTGATAAAAGAGTATATACGGAGCACCGGCAAATCAGTGTCGCTTATGGAGCGGTTGTATTTGTCGCAGCTATACAAGCCTGCGGAATTGACGTATCTAGCCGGTCTTGCTGATTTAAAGTCTGGTGGAAGAATTAAGAGAGATGTGGGTAATATATTCAGACATATACCTACTACAGGTGTTGACACCGGCGACTTTGATCAAGTATTGGGTTTCTTTATCTCCCAGGCTATACGCCGCCGTATCGGAATGTCTACTCTTAATATTACGTGTTCCGCTGTGTTTTTTGGTGTTGCAACCTTTGTGATGGGGAATTTTTTTTCGGAATAGGGCTCAAAAAAAAAAATGTTAAACGATATGGGTTGAATTTCAACTTGTTAAATCGTGCACCCCATAGGACAAAACCGCCAGTGGTAATGGCGGTTCTAAGTATGCCAAACAGTGCCAATCAAGCTGGGGGAGGA
>JBBYHQ010000014.1:3724321-3736377 GCA_038382645.1 Spergularia azorica
CCTTGCAATTGGCTTTATGAGTCAATTGTGGCATAACGACCTTATATTTTCCTTAAAATATATTGTGAAAATTTAGGTTTGTTACAGTCTTTTTGATTGATCTTATTCTTTCTTCGATTACTTCTTTTCTTAGATTGTTTTTGCGAATTTCTGGAAGATTTCCTCTGTCTAGCCATGGCAGGATGAAGAAATTGCCGTTTTTGTGTTTTCTGAGATCTAATCTCTCTTTCTCTCTCATCTTTCTATGATTTATGATCTGTTTGGTCACACCATAGAATCATTGTGTTATCGTGACTTTTGTGAATGTCTTGTTTAAAAAACTCGTGTTATTATTAAAAGGTACGTTTCTTTATCCCACAAACACATATCTGAAAATAACCAAGAGTTGAGTTATGCTAAATAGTGGTAATTAAAATAATGAACTTATATATATTTCGTGGTAAAGAATTGAACTAATAACTGAAGTAAATATTTCAAGTGCTTTTTTCACATTAAGAGATCAAAATAAATCTTGAATGCCTTCCTACAAAAGATAGAAAAATAAGTTAAGAAACAATAATGTGCCTAGAACTTGCATGTTATAATTAATCCACATCCAAGCATTTAGTGAGTAGAAATGTAATCATTTTTGTTTACAAGGCTAGTAAGTTATACTCAAATCTAAGTTACTGAAGTTTTCAATATTTATTGTACTTTTGTATGCATTGGTGTACTTTCTAAAACTGTAAATTTAATTTCAAGTGGTTTTATCTTTTTGAATTTGTACGTTTACCAGAATATCAACTGAATTATACACGTGGAATATAAGATTTTAAATTTTTAAAAGAGACATACATAAAATCATCTTTACTAACTAGGTGCAACTAATGATACCACATATCACATCTAAAATAAAGACGATCTGCAAAGATGTAATCCAAATCCAAATCCACATAAATTGAAAGAAGTACCAAAAATGTGATCGAAAGTACGACAAATTCATGCAAAAAAGTACAACATAATAGAATTTTCGACTACTCTCAGGTGTATCATGTATGGTATACCGATATGATCATCCATCCGGACGAGTAAACACCTACAGTATTTAATAAATCCATTGAAGGAGAAAGCTTATAGAATCCTGAAATACTAGTATCACGAATCAGAAGCCAGAGATTCTGGCGAAGTTTGCGCATAATAATCTAACGCGCAATTGAACAATCAACGAGGTTTTGTGGATTTTACTTTACGTTTCACAATTCGCATGCTAATTCCCCACAAGTCTACCTTTGCCGGCCTCTGCACGATCTTCCCTCTACCTCTGTCTCTCTCACTCCCACACACCAAACAAAAGACAAAAACCATTATTTTATATCACGGTTTTACTATCGTACACCCTCCTACCCACTAAGATTTCCCCCTTTCGTTTTCTGTTTTTGAATAACTATGTTCGGAGCTATTTATAGACCAAATGAAAGACCCGTTTACCTTAAAATCAAGTGGAGTTGGTACAATGCAATGCATAATTGAATATGTACTAATTTTTACAACAGATGAACTATACATTTGGTCTAGAAGTAGCTCCAAACATGCCTACGCAAAACTGTTTTCGAAAGGGAGAGATCATTTTGGGTAGGAGCCTAGGAGGGAGTATGTCTCAAGGTCGCATGCAAAAGGTCCATTACATATTTACATGTCTTATTTATGTAAGATTTTCACTCGAAAAAACAGATAGTGAGATCATATGTTACTGATTCAGGAAATCTCACATAACAAAGACGTGTAATTGCCCTTATAGCTTATACGAGTACCCTTGAGACACATAATAGAAAAACCGATATGCATAATTCAGCTAATAACAATGTCAAGAATAGGGCCAAATTTATGCAGCAAATAGTACTACTATAAGTACTATAAATTACTACAACTAGTCATATAAATTAATAAGAAGGAAAGAGGTACACCAAACGTAGGAAATAAAGTATGGGTTAGAAGACAAAATATACTCCTTTTGAGCAATTATTTTAGGGCTAATTTCATTGTTTTTGACATTTCTCCCATGCGTATTTGCATGGGTATCGTACGAATATGCTTGTTTATTTTTCATGCGCACGACCGGGGAGTGTGTGTATATTTGATTAATTTCTATGTTATGTCAACATTTTTTCTTTCTTTGCTGAATGCTGATGTATCAAATTTATTTTTTTCTTACAAATTTTTATGTTCCAAGAGCTATCACTCAGCTGTCTAACCTCCGACATCTATGATTAATTCATTCGTAACAACATTAGAATATTATTTTTGATACCTAGTTAGGTCCTTAATTTTTCTAAATTTTCATTTTGTTTGACTCTTTGTGTATGAGATTTTCCCCTACAAGTTTTTACATTGATAACATTAGACGTATGGTTTTTCTCGCAAAGTTGAATTTGAGATCGTTTTGCAGTTCATGGTAACGTATCCCAATATCCCATTAATATTTATGATCATCGACACTCTTGATCAACTTAACCTTTTTTGCTACCTAAGTACGTACATTAATCCCATGGTAGATAATCCAGGTTTACAATACAAGCAAGTTTTAGCACTACCCTCTTTACAGATGCACTCATTTGTAATCTGCGATTATCTTGGTTATCAATAGTTGTCGATTTCATCCTTCATAACAAGATACGAGTATTATTTATGGAGGCGGAGGAAGAAAATGTGATATGGCCCGACAAATGAGCTAAATCGTCATTCAGATTGGATTGAGAAACAAATGACTTATTCTAAGTTCTGATCTAATTGAGTGATTGAAATCAAATTACTCCATATGTGATCTATTAGTGTTAAAGTTGATACATTTCGTGTTATAGTTATTTCGTGTCTTTTTTAGGTCAAGGCCATTTGAAAGTCACGTCATTTATTTGGATGAAGCACTAAATTTGAACTGGCCGGGTATGGGTTTACCCCCAGAGTGTTTTGATATTATTATTGGTTTCTTTTCTTATTCAAATTTTGGTTGTCATTTGCTGTTTTGGGTCCAAATTGAATGTCCGAATAAAGTAAATTGAACGGGATGCAGGAAGGGCAAATACACAGAGATAGATAAACTAAAGAATCGCGCTCAAAATGTGAACTACTAAACGCAAAGACCCCAAAACATCCCAAAACCTCTACATGAAGCTGTTAGAGCCTTAGAGGGTATTGATGTTCGTCATTGTGCACTTCGATATTTAAAAATAAAGGTCACTATCAACTTTCTTATCAATCGTAACCTTTCATCTTTAATAAAATCAGAGTAGCTTTTAGAAGAAAGAAGATTTCAATTTAAGCTTTTGCATTGACTCTTAGATATAGTGTTGTTAATTACTACTCCCTCCATTCATATCCAAAATTCCAAATACCCCAATTTCTATATTGGGAAATTCACATCCAAATGTCTCATTTCTTTTAGTAGTAACCCTTTATTAATAAAATATTGTTCACTTCCACCATTATTGAATTGTTTAACCCTAATTAATGTACACTTGCACTAGAATTGAATTGTTTATCCCTAAATATTGCCCACTTGCACTTAAAATTGAATTGTTTATTTCTAACCATTGTCAACTTGCACTATTATAGAATTGTTTATTATTTTTCTTAAAAAGTGTGAAATGATGTCATGGGGCATTTGGATATGAATGGAGGAAGTAGTATTCTATGTTGACTTTGCAAGCTAATCAGAAGTTAGAATTACGTACTCCGTATTATATTTTGACTTTATGAAAAATATAGTAGTCAGTGTCCCAATCTAATAACAACTAGTTAATGCCACCCGTTTCAGAAGAAAAGAAAAAACGTCTAAGACTATGCTAAAAAAAACAAAACGTATTGTAGGACTTAATAAAAGAGATACCCTGATCAGATCAGAATCATTCAAATCAGATTAGATCAGATCACATCATATTCATTCAAATCAAATCAAATCAGATTAGATTTGTTTAAATAACAATCAATGAATCTAGTCTATCTCTTGGTATAATTTGTCAAAATACAGTTAAATTTTCAACAAATTCAGATCACGATCAGATCAGATTTATCAATTCAGTTCAGATCAAGAGCATTCAAAGCAAATTAGATCAGATCAGATCAGAAGCATTCAAATCATATCAGATTAGATCAAAAAAATGCAATCCTTTCAAACGGGACTAAGTAATAGCGAAAACACAAGTGGCCTCCCATCTTCATTAGACACAAGGAACTCGTCACCAATCACTCCCTTATTACTCCCTCAGCCACCACCATTCACCATCATCCTACCGAAGAAACTCCACCCAACACAACAACAATGGTCGGCGACCACCCTCATCACACCAGCGAGGACAAAAAGTTATTGTTGGCGTCGACAAAAAGACATCCTATGGTTGGGGGTCATCTGAAAGGGTGTGGTCAAACCCTTTTCCGATGATCGACTCAAGGCTTTGGGTGGTCTCCAGTGGTCCGTGGTGGTGACGAGGGTCGGTCGTGGTGGTGACTGAGGTGAGCCGTGGTGATTTTGATGGTCAGCCGTGGTATGGGACTATTGGGGTAATTTGAGAGAGAAAATGAGAACACCGATCCAAACCCCCTTACTTTATATGCGTTGTGCACATTGCTGCCCTAGTACAGTGACGGGACACCATCAAACCAACCGTTGACAATCATTCTGTGGTACCCGGGGGTACAATTCTCTTTGTACCCCCAGGGTATTATCAGCCCATTCCAAAGCTTTTTGGGCCAAGAAAATTTCAGCCCATAAGAAATAATCATCATTTTCAATTTTTCCTAGATAAAATTCATTCATTCCAGAACCGAAATTAATCATCCTAGGACAGAAATTATTCATTCCATAACAAAACTAACCATTCGATAACAAAAGGCAATCATTATAGGACAAATATTAACCATTCCAGAACAAAAACTAACCATTCCAAAACAAAAGTTAATCATCTTAGGACAAAAATCATCCATTCCAGAGCAAAGAGTAACCATTTTAGAACAAAACGTAACCATTGTAGAACAAAAACTAACCATTCCAGAACAAAAGTTAATCATCCTAGGACAAAAATCATCCATTCCAAAACAAAGAGTAACCATTCTAGAACAAAAACGTAACCATTGTATGACAAAAACTAACCACTAGAACAAAAATTAATCATCCTAGGACAAAAATCATCCATTCCAGAACAAAGAGTAACCATTCTAGAACAAAACGTAACCATTGTATGTAGGACAAATTCTAACCATTTCAGAACAAAAGTTAATCATCCTAGGACAAAAACTAATAATTCCTAGACAAAACTCATTCATCCCAGAACCAAAACTAACCATATCGAAACAAAAGTTGTTCATTTCAGACCAAAATTCAACCATACTAGGACAAAAAACAACCATCCTAGAACAAAAAATAACTATCCTAAGTCAAAAACCAACCATACTAGGACAAAAACCAACTATTTCAGAACCAAAACTAATCATTCCAAAACAAAAGTTAATCATCTTAAGATAAAAACCAAAAATTTTTGGACAAAACTCATTCATCCCAGAACAAAAACTAACCATACCGAAACAAAAGTTGTTCATTCTAGAACAAAAGTCCTTCATTTTGAAAACTAAGATGATCATATTATGTTTTGTAATGATTTGTTAATGTTCTATAATGATACTTGTTTTGTATTTTTTTTACGGTTTGTTTATGTTCTAAAATGTCGATTTATGTTCTAAAATGATCGATCTTTGTTGTATAATGAACTAGTTTCGTTATGCAATGTTCCATTTATGTTTTGTAATAATTTATAATTTATTTATTTTTCTTTTCCTTCTCTCTCCTCCCCCTTCCCCACTCCTCTCTGCCTCTCTCTCTCCAGCCGCTACCACCGCCGCCCGTCACACCACCCGCCACTATACACGCCGGCGACACCTCCAGCACAAACCACCACCGTCGCTCGCGTTTCCTCCGACCAAAATGGCCTATTTTCAATCCTTTTAAAACTACCCCTTCCCACCGTCACCCCCATTCCTGGATTGCCACCATCATAAAAACGTCACCGCTCCTCGTACAACCCACCGAAGCGCTCTAAAGCCGGCGTTCCTCACCATTGTAGCCGGGAAATGGGCAAATTGGAGGAGAGAGAAAAGTGGGGAAAGAGAAAATGGAGGAGGAGGGAGAAAAGGTGACGAGGTGGTGGAGGGTGGGGGAGAAAAGGTGACGCGGTGGTGGATGGTGGGGTCGCCGGACGTCGAGTGGTTGCTAGGGTGGCGGTTGGTGACTAAGGTGGTGCGTAGGGTGGCGGACTGGCGGTGGCAGATGGGGTGTAGTCGGGTTTGGGAAGGGGGGAGGAGAGAGAAAGATGTTGGTTATTATTGGGTCAGTTGGTTATATAAAAGATTGGGCCTAGTTTTTCTGCTTGGTCTTTAAAAACACCCAAAAATACCATAATATCTGCAAATGAAACTAAACAAATAGAAGCCCACCTTGAAAAAGGACCGGGGGTACCATTCAATTCGTACCCAAGGGTACGATAGTATTTGCGTTGGTCAACTCACATTTAAAAAAAAAAAAAAAAAAAAAAAAAAAAAACACACTTTCAAGGTAAATCGATAAATATCAGCAGAATTTGCAAAGATCCACTTTCACGATCAGATCTAAAGTATGAGCATGGCCAGCAGCCTCCCAAAATTCTTTCCAATTTCATGAACATCCACAATCGTACAGCTCACTGCTAACCAGGTCTTAATGCAAGAAGATGGTTAGTTTCATGTTCTGTTCTAAGGATGGAGAAATCCTCGACAGAGTGACAGCCATCACAGTTTCTGGCTAGTGACTGCTCGATCTTCGTATAAATTTTTAAAAGAGAAACACAGAATAAATAAAAGAGATGAGTATATAACCAACGAAATGGAATTTCTATGAAAACACAAGGACTCGTAGTCAGCAGGACCCTATTGTGATCTTTTCCTAATCCTCTCAGATCGTTCCCTTCTACAAGACTACAGCAATTGGTTTTTGCCCTCGCCAAAAAAAAAAAAAAAAAAAAATACAAGACTACAGCAATGTTACAGGAATTACAGTCCAAATAAATATTCTGAGCAACCAAAAAAAACTACGATCGTTTTATTCTCCATTTACAGAGAGGAAGTGTACATCAGGACTATAGGGAATGACAGATAAATAAGCCATATCCCATCGGCAATAACTGGACCAACCATTCTTATGGATGTTCATCAGTTGCGTGGTTAATTTCCGTCTGGCTGTCCAGAGGCATGTACTGAGCCATGATAGCCCTGATTTCAGAATCCATGTATTGCTGCAAACAGTGTTGAAAAAGATACAGAAACGAGAAAAGAGAAGTTATCAGTAACATCTCAAATTAAGTATAAAGGCATCTTTATAAATGCTAATGTGATCCCAGGAGCAGAGCTATTACTGGACAAAAGCACTTCTACACCCTTCGAGAACAAGCGGGTAGAAAACTTGGTCAAAGGTTGCAATTCAATTAAGGGAATCCACCCGAATGAAAACCCCTAGCTCATTGACAAACCATCCATGGTCAAGTGTTCACTCAGCTTGTTTATGTACATGAACAAGGTTTTTAATACATTATACTCATCAAGTTCGTCTATGCTCAACAAGGTTGAAAAAGGAATTTAAAATGATGTTTCGAAGGCTTGTAAAGCCTTCGTCACTGGTGTTCTCAGAGTTACTGCCCCCCCCCCCTCTCCAACTTTTAAAAAATAAAAATAAAAGTAAAATAAAAAAACTTGTTCGACAAAAATGATTTAAAAGAGAGAATGTCGCGTGCATTTTGCTACAAGTACATCGTAAGGCCTTCAAAAAACTCAATCAACTGCATACATTACTTTATGGCAGAAAACTTACCCTGATTCTGTATTTGTATACAAGATAGGCCCCACCAGCAGCCATAGCCAAACCGATCACAATAACCCATACAGCTGCCCAGGCTGACTTTGTCTGAGCAGCACTTTTGCCTACAGGAAATAGATGACATTTCAGAGAAATGTTCCAATAGTATCAAACAGAAAAAAAAGAGAGAAAAAAAAAAAGTGAATAACTCACTTATGCATGTGTCATGGTCTCTGATGTATAACAGATCCCCGCTACACGAGCAGTCATAGCTGCCCCATGTGTTCTTACAGCTACATTCAGGGCACTGACAAGCTTTCTTCTCTTTGCATTCATCGATATCTGATTACCACAGCGCAAGTGCTAAATAAAATTACTTTACAAAATATAAAGAGCTTTCAATAAGCTAGACATCCAACAGATATCAGTCAACTACCTAGTTTCCACATCACCACAGGTCCACAGCAAAGTAAACTGCTAAATTTAGCAAACAGAACAAGTCCACGGAATTGTCATCACATAGCCATTTAATCCAACAAAGCGAAGGTCTATAACACTGCAATATAAGGGAAGTAATATCGCTTGTCCACCATGGCGCCATCAAAAATAAAAAATTTCAAGGACCATGGGAGAGACAATTCTCTACACGGAGAAGAGCAGTATTTCACTGGCAAAAACTCTCATCCATAACAACAAGACACTTGCCATCAATCTTTCACTCCAAGATTCTATTTCATACCTTCACTACACCACTGAGTCACCGAATAATTATTTCCTTACAAAATAGGTCAATAATCAGGATCTTGAAGAAAAGAAGTCCTCAGAGGCCATTATGAATGTACATTTTACTACACCCAAAGATAGGTAAAATGCAACTTTAGGCTAGAGTTCAGACCAGTGTCATATTGAACTTTCATCTCCAACATATTTTATCTACTTAATGGCAATGAATCACTTCTTGCACACTAGCCCAGATAATTCCGTTGGCTTAAAGGTTAATATGTTCACATGATTCAAAAGAAGATTCTCTCAGCAACTTCGACACTGATCTACTAAACAACAATAGTAGAAAGTGATAAACTATTCCCTCTGGCCCACTTCAAACACCCCATTGGACTTTTCACAGTCTCCAACACGCCACATTAACCATTATATTGTTACAAGTATATAAAAGCTCTTTACTTTTATGAAAGATTTTAAGAAAACTGTGACATTATAATTCATTATATGTTTTGAGATATTAATAGTCAGGGACTCAGGGTTGGGAAAGTTTGACCCAAAAAACGGACTTGGGGTGTTTAATTGGGACGTAGGGAGTCTAACTGTATCACACCATCAGCAATGTGTCGGAACTCGATACTACAATGATAGTCTTAACATCACGAAAAAAACCGAGTTAAACATGTTTAACAACTTAAGTTTAAGTCAAGTCTACAGACAGTTTTACCTTCACAGCTATTCACACCATCGCCCTTGAACCCTGAAGGACACTTGCATCCATCATCATGGTCCTGCCAACATAAGAACATGGAATCAAATTAGGCTATTCGCTACATTATTTTATTTTGGAAAAAGAAAATCAATATTACTAAGACGACAACAAGGGGTCCTCAAGGAATTTGTGGAATGTATGTAATTGGAATACACTAAAAAGCATCCCCAGTTTAGTCCACAAAGAACCTTGAAAAACAACCCTTCTCCATAGATAATCAAAGGTGTGCCTATTGCCTGAACAAATTCACCCCAACCAAATGCAACACAAGGTAGTGTAAATCGTGCATCTGTATTAAAAATCCTTGTTTAGTGTTACCCAAACCTTGAAATTCAATGCTTAAACCGTCAAACACTGAACTAGGTGATACTCAATGCTCTTGACAAAACCCAAATAACCTTAACCATGATAAATGAAAAGCACCAAAACAGAGGATTAAATGCACTCATGTCTGCTCTGAAAGCTAGCATCAAGTACTGGCCAAATCTTACTTCAGAAAGGAATCCTAACAAGGTATTGGCCACGTTTTGAACCACTTAAAGAAACCTTACCACACAAGCCGAATAATGTTGCCCAAGCCGAGTTTCATGCCAGCAGCCTCCATCATTTATCTTGCATTTACCAGGTCCATTTGCTGATACATAAAAGAGAACCAACTTAATGACAATAACTAAAAAGCTACGCATTTCTTGCAGCGTTGTTCAACACTGTTGACACTCGAACTAACAGCAAATGGCCAAAGTAAGAACATGGCTGTCAGAAAAGTTCGGTGACAAGTGGTTTGGGGAGGGGGGGGAGGGGCACAAACCAGTGCACTGAACCATTTGCCAAAGCAATTCCTATAAAAAAATAATACAATAACAACCACATTACCCAGTGCCTCAAAGGCTCCTGCCTATGGCGAGGTACCCGCGCGGGGGGGGGGGTGTTCAGAATATCAGATATACATAAGTAATTTAACGTTACCCCAATGTTGAAATAATAAAGATTTTGTTTCGGAATGACCACCACCACCAACAACAACAACAACAACATTACCCCAGTACCTCAAAAGCTCCCACCAGAAGGCGGAATCGGACGTACACAAGCCCCGATCGCTACTCCCTCTGCCCAAACGTGAAGTTCCCAGTTTCCTTTCTAAGTTGTTCCAAGATAATGTTCCCGTACGATACTTAATGGGGGCAAATAACTAGTATCCTTGTGCTATTGTGAAATCTAGAAATTTCGCCATCATGACACTATCTAATTTTAGACTAAGTACAAGATCATTTGACTTGACTCACCAACTTGTTATGATTATCCGGCAAACCCTAGCTTGAACTAACACCCCATTACTCTCCCTCTCTCACGTCTCTTCCCTTCAGCCAGCCTTTCTTCTCCACCACAACCCAGCCGGCATCTTCTCCCAGCCTTTCTCCTCTGCCATAACCAAGCAGCCTTTCTCATTCGCCACAACCCAGACTTCATCTCCCCCCCCCCAATGCAGCCCACAACATTTCTTATCCAACCTTGGAATCCACTTCTGCCTCAGATGTCGGCTTGTCGCACCACTCTCTCCTCGAAAACAACTAGCGTCTATTGGAGGATATGAGATCATGATAGATATGGGGAAAATCATGAGATCAGATTTAAGATATTGTTATCAGGAAAATATTCAAGATTAAATAAATGAAGTATATTTTCCTGATAACTATATCTTAAATATGATCTCATGACTTCCCAATATCTCCCGTAATATCCTCCAATAGCGTCAATAACCGGCTGCATAGGTCATATTCCTGGGGTCATATTTCGCCAACTATTTGATCAGCGATGATCTTATCTGATTTAAAAGGTGAAGAAGAGCATAAGAGAGAGGTGTGATGGCGAATAGAAAGTTGCGGTGGGTCTGGTGGTGGTTGTGTTGGTAAAAAAAAAAAAAAAAACTTGGTCTATCTGACTCAGACACTGATTAGGATCTATCTGCCAAAGACCACTAGATGTGTCTATCCGACTACTAAACAGCTATTGATTTGAATAACGAGCAAAGAACTGCATTTACTGCATGAACTCTAGATAAACAAATGTTGCTTGAACATGAGCTACTTATTAAGATACTTAGTAGTCAACAATGAAATACAGCTATTCTCATTATTGAACTCGATAACAATGAATCACACTGAAAGAGTAAAAAAGGGTCGGGCTCACTCAATATAGACTTGTGCAGAAAGAAAAAAGTTCAAGGAAAAAATCTTGGAGAACATCAACAGTCCCCTACAACAACAACAACAACAACAACCAAGCCCTATCCCCAAAATCTTGGAGAATAGCATCAACAGTCCCCTCAAAAAAAAAAAATCTACGAGGATGCGTCCACCACAGAATATAGTTCTCAAGAACTAACTTTCTAACCAATTTCGAGTGGTAAATGTTCAACATTCCACTGTTGTGGCCAGCCCACGTTTGTTATATATTTTTTTTAGTTTAGATTTAAGAATAAAGACTGAAAATAGGAAGTTGGGCAGCCATCCTCCAACTTAAGAAAAGAAAGTAAATTTGACATGAAAACAAGTCAAAGAAATCAGGATTCAGGTCACAACACACCAGCAAGCTTTTCCAATTATGCTACATATATGTATGCTATTTCAGAAAGAAAAAATTTAGTTTCAGAGAATCAAAGCCTTACGTTTGCATAAACTGTAGCCATCTCCTTGAAATTGCACACCATTCACAAGA
>JBBYHQ010000014.1:3737520-3750637 GCA_038382645.1 Spergularia azorica
GTGAGATCTACTCCAACATTCAACATGCAACATTATATTGACTCACAAAAATCGATGTACGGGTGATAGTTGGTGGTGTTTCGAGTAGGTATAAGAAAAGGAGAGTTAAGGGATTAAAGTAGGTTGAGAGAGTGGTGAATGAGATGAGAGATTAAGAAAAGAAGATGAAAGAGAGAAAGACTTGTTTGAGAATTCTGGGTGCAGTAGGCGGCAATAAGAGAGAGAGTAGGAAGAAAGTGTTGAGAGTTAGGGTTGCATTTTATTAATTAGAGAAATAATAATAGACATGGATTTTTGTATAATCCTTGTTGTAGTGATTTCGGAACAATAAATCGAAAATTAATAGACATCGCTTTTGCTAAAAATATGATGTTTATATTATCATAATAGACATGAGTTTTTCTAAAAGACCCATATAGACATGGTTTTTTCTAAAAAAACCCATGTCTATTATTTGACCAAAATTGCGAAAATGTCACCGGTTCCTTATAGACATGGGTTTTATATATATCCGATGTTTATCTAGTGATGTCTATAGTGCATTTTTTAGTAGTGAATCCCCTAATCAATAAGATGTAACCATAAGTCTTACAACTCACAACTAACACTAATATGAAACAAATCCATATAGGGACATTGGTAAAGAAACATGAATAGCGTCTACCTCTGATATTGGATGACCACCAAATTGTAGTATGTTGTAGAAGGTTATGTCAGAAACTCCTCCTCAAAATTTCGTCCACAAACTCCAAGCGGATCGACGGAAATCAACTTCACAATGAACCACGAATAGCAATAAGGGTTTACTCACAAAAAACAATGTAACTTTTGATACAGAAGTCTAGGGCTTACCAATTTTGGATATATTTTTAAAAATATATTTAGGAACATCTCCATAAAATCTCGTCTTAAAATATGTTAGGAGTCGACGGGAATCATCAGAATACCGATGCGGCGACACAGTTTCCGGGTAGATAGACAAGCTCTACTAAAACACCTCTACAGTGAGCATCCCGTGGAATCTTGGCACGATCTACATGTTGTTGGATTCGTATCGAAAAGCACGGTTCTAACGCCACCAACCACGACTTTATCAAAGGTCATATGTGAGAGTTGTGTATGTTTTAAGATAACACAGTTGTGCTGGGATCTTATGCGGATGGATGCTACGAAAAGGAGAGGGAGAGGGGGAGACAAGGAGGCCGACTATTTATGAAAGAAGCTAGGGTTTCCTTTCATTTATGAAAATGGGTATGAGGGTAGACTCGGGTTCGGGCTTTGTTAGTTGGGTGAGATGAGTGATCCATAAACCCGATCCAAAATCACTTATACGAACTCATTTTAACTTCCAATAATCGATTTAAAGGGTAACACCCTTATTAAATACATACTCAAAAATGTGGGGTGTTACACCTGCCTTAAGTCCACCTTCGAAAACCACCGTGCACCACTCAATTCATTAAGCATATCATCAAGCCTCGGTATTGGGAACCGATACTTTACTGTGATGTTGTTGATGGCTCGGCTGTCTACGCACATTCTCCAAGTTCCGTCTTTCTTTGGTACTTGTAGAGCAGGGCAGGCACACGGGCTCTACGACTCTCTCATGAATCCTTTGGACATGAGCTCCTCGATCTGTCGTTGCAGTTCTAATGTAGCCCTTGGGTCAGCTCGGTAATGGGGTCTGTTAGGTAGGGCAGCACCAGGTAAAAGATCGATGTGGTGTTCGATTCCCCTTAGAGGGGGAAGCTCTGCAGGCAACTCATCAGGAAAGACATCACTCTATTCTCCAATCAGACTCTTCACTTCCGGGGGTATTTCTGCCCTGTCATCCCCAACTTCCTTAGCTAAGAGCAACACACACGACTCCTCTTTTGCCACCTCCAATTCCATCTCAGCCTCTCGAAGGAATAATACTTCTTTTGTTGCTTCCTTAGCACTAGGGGTGCACACGCTCCGCACATTAGGGGGTAAAGGAGTAAGTACAATCTTCCTTTTGCCCTCTATGAACGAGTATGTGTTACTCCTCCCTTTATGATCGGCATCCTTGTCGAACTCCCATGGTCGCCCCATGAGAATGTGGAACACATCCATCCTCA
Source organism: Spergularia azorica (assembly GCA_038382645.1). Lineage (NCBI taxonomy): Eukaryota > Viridiplantae > Streptophyta > Magnoliopsida > Caryophyllales > Caryophyllaceae > Spergularia > Spergularia azorica. The sequence continues at coordinate 3,739,620 of JBBYHQ010000014.1, forward strand.
ATACATCACAAATAGTAACATCCTCATAGGTTTTACCAATGGAGAACGCCACCTTACACTGCTTGCTCACCTTTACTTCAATGCCCTGGTTGAGCCACCTTAAAGTGTATGGTGCTGGGTGATCATAGGTGGGTAAATTCAGCTTCTCCAACAGTGTGGTTGAGGCCACTCCCCCCATCTATAATCACGTCACACACACGGTCTTTAATGGTGCACCGAGTCTGAAATATTAGGTGTCTCTGGTTCTCCTCCAAACTCGTCTGTTGGGATTGCATAACTTTCCATATGACAAGAGATCGACCAACATCAGGTGTCACCACCACTTCACCACTTTCCTCCGTTGTTTTCTCTCAATCACTGTCCGCACAACCTATTGTTCCCTCATCTTCTAGCCGCTTCACATCGAGGGCACTCAGGGCTCTCTTGGTTGGACAATCCCTCATGAAATGACCATAACCCTGACATTGGTAGCACTTTCGCCTCATTTCCCCCATGGTCGTTTTCCCTCTTTCTTTTCCCACCCTATTTCCCCTTTCTCCTCTTTCCTTGGTTCAGGAAACTTTGTGGTTGAATCGACCCTCGGGTAATTGTTACTCTAGTTGGGATTAGGAGTAATATTATTGGCCTTGCTCAACTTTTTCAACTTAAAGGCCAAATTCACCAAATCGTTGAATGAACACAAAGATTGCATCTTTACTTTGTTACTGATTTCAGCATTAAGTCCCTCCAAGAATCTAGCAATAATTTGTTCTTCCTTTTCAGTAATTTCACATTCTAGTGTCAGTTGCTCAAAATCTCTTAAATAGGATTCAATAGAACAATTACGTTGCTTGAGATGGGTTAATTTGATAAACAGCTCCTGTGTGTAGTCTCTTCCCACAAACTTACCCCTCATCTTTTTCTCCAATTTCTCCCACGATTTGATGGGTTCTTTTCCTTCTCTCACCAGTTGCGATTTCAGAGTTTCATACCAAATAGATGCGTAACCCTTGAGCTTCAAAATCGCAACTTTGAACTTTTTCCCATCTTCATACCCCTAAACTCAAACCCTCGCTCCATAGATCTTACCCAATCCAGAAAATCTTCAGAGCCGATAGTCCCTTTGAACTCTGGAAAATCCACCTTAAACCCACGTTCCTCCTCCTTCCCACGGCTGTTCTCCTCGCCGCCGATGTTGGGCTGACCACCGGTGATTCGCCTAGACTCCCGACTTTCTGTGACCAACACATCCAACGCCTGTAACATGGTGCTCATGTTTCCCGTTAAAGTTTCCATCTTGGACTCTAGGGATGAAATCCGCTGTTCATCCATGGTTTTGTTTTTGGTTTTTTTGAATTTTGTGTAGGGATTGGTGTAGTAGTGTTGAGGAGAGAGAAAAAGAAGAGAAGAAATTTTCAGGGTCATTTGAAATGATGAAGGATTGGTTGAGGTGATTGAATATGTGTGTACGATTCTTCAGATTTTGTGTGGTCTAAAAACCTTGCTCTGATAACCAATTTGCAGCATAAACAGGCGGGGACCCTTCTTTTTGAAGAATCTGATGAAATCACATGAGGATGGAGCTGTGAAGTCTGAAACTTGCAGATGAAAGGATGAAGTTTCACCAAAATAGCAACAAAATTTAATATACACGGCAATGAATAGCAGATGATTAAGTAGGAGCCTGAATAATTTAGAGGAAAGAAAGAAGAAGGAGATTAAAGTTTTGCTTATGATTATCGAAAAGATATGATTCGTAGACCTCGGAATTGTCTTAATCCACAAAGGTATTAAGAATTCCCATGATAATCTCCACAAAGGAAAATTAAATTACTGTTCTTCAATTCTTACCTAATCTCCTGCCTTTCTATTACAAGGTGCTTTTATACTAATTGTCCTACCATTTCGTCCCTCGGATTAGCTAATCCCATATGCGACGGCTGTGATTGAACTAGTTGCGCATGGGTTTAGTTGTCAAGGATGCTTAGCACGGACACTTCTAAGCCAGAATTAAATGCTGCTAACTGCACCGAGTCCTTGCTTGGCTCATTGCTTTCGACTATCGGCTTACCCTTGGTCCTAACTCCCGTTGCATCTAGGGTCTTAGTCCTTATCACGGACAATTGACCAAAACAATTGTGTCTTCATCGAAATCTTGTTCCTAACAAGTTCGTGTTCTAAACATGAAATGACTTTTACAGGTCCAGCACTGAAAAGTTGTATATACATTTTTATTTTTTGTGACGTAGAAAAGATTGGACCAACTTACGGCTTTCATTGGTCTCAATGTAATTTTGTTTTCCTAAGTCTTTCTCCAAAAATTTTCTAGTTTATATAGTGACTAGTGAGTTTGTAATTATTCCGTTTTTACAAGAGAGTAACTTTGGTCGATAGATATGTGATTAAAATTCGAATTGAGTGTTAATGAAAAAACATAGTAACTATCATCAATTTTAAGTGAGACGGCCTTACATTATTTATTGTCGAAACAAATTTTTTTATATAGTGACCATTTTCACATAATCAATTAATCTGTAATCTTTACATCAAATGTGCAACTTCAAGAACTTAAGATTGGCAAAATTTACAACTAATGTACAACTTTAAGATTTTCACATTGAATTGGCATAGTACAATTTACATCTAAATTATAGGCGAAAGTAGCAATTTATATCTAATGTACATGCTTTAAGAGATCGTTCGCCTGAAATACGTTCTCTTAGTTGTGTTCGATCTCGAAACTCATATGTGACGTAGTGTATATTGTGATTCATAGTCGACTTTATGTTTATTTAGAGAACTCATTTGGCACTTGAAAACATTTTGTCAATGCTTCTCTCGCTTTTATAGGTGGTATGAGACCTATAGGCATGACATGTATTTTAGCATTCTCTTAATTGTTTCGTACATCTCTTCATTCGTATAAAACTTTTGCGACTACACGTATACTATATTGTGTTCGGACACTATTTTAGCGATTCTTACTCTAAACGCCCCCTACAACTTTTCGTAATTGAAGATACAAGTCAAGATCGGAATAACAATTAGAATCAACTTCGCTTTCTCCAAATTATCCAATTCATGCTTAAATTTATAAATTTAAAATTTTGATAGAATGATCTAAAATGTATTGAAATGATTTTATCCATTAGGATCAAATTATTTCAAGAAAAAAAAAATCATGAATTTCTGGCTGGACATGTGAAAGAGAGGTGTGTTTAGTGAAAATGAACATTTGAGTCCAAGGTCCGGATTGTGAGAGTGGAGCTATTGATTCAATGTCCATACTCATAAGCTAGACCTTTTGTTTGAATGTCTGTGGTCGTGAAACAATCATTCAAACTTCAGGTCCAACCAGCAAACATGGACCTTCCATTAAGAAGTCCTCGATTTCAAAGGCGACATTTACTTCATAGGACCCTTGTTGCATACTAGACCTTATGCCTAAAGGTCCCCTTAGACACATTGAGCTTGTTACAAAAGGTCTTCTCTACTTCCACAGAAATCGAATTTAAAGGTCCACCTTCTTCCCCGGTGACAAAAAAAAAAAGAGATCAAAATAAATTACGGATCTTAGTCTTTGACGGGTAATGGTGAAGACTCCATGTTTTGTTTCTTGTAATAAACCCATGGTGAGTTGGTGACAAATGATTGTAGATTTTGAAGTTTGGATAATGATTTGTAATGGTGAGATGATGAAGGGTGGTGGTGGTGGTGGTGGAAGGAAGCATATGTGGTGGTAGTGATTGGTGTAGGATATTTGTGGTGGGAATAGATTGAAGTAAGAGGGAGAAAGGATGACTAGAGTAGTAAGGGTAAGAGTGGAAAAATAGTGAACATTTGTGGGCGACATTTGATTTTTGTGGCGACAATTAGTCCCAATAAACAGTGTTTTCACCTGATATGTTCCCAACTCAACTTCAAATTCACTATAACCTATACGATTGTGTTCGCGTTGTTCTCAACTATATGTTGTTCATTTTGAAGAATGTTTTTCAAAACTGCTTTATGCTACAGAGCTCTGTGAACAACTATAGAGATCATTACTCTCTGACTGATGCTAATCTAAACCTGAACAGATCGGTGTGGAAGATTTCAATGGAGGTACATACATGAATTGGACGAGACATGATAGTTTTTTTTCATGAATTCAAAAAACAAGTGAGTTTGTCCTACAACCAAACTTAAACATCTTTGATGAACATCTTTTCATTTTCCAGCGAATTTTGGTATATTCCTGATGTTGACCCAGACTTTCTCTCTCCTCCTTGAATTCACATTATTAAAAGTAATTAAAGGCTATATTTGATAATTGTGTACAATGTCTTAATTAAATTGTTCTACAAAATTTTTGTTTGTTGTCAAGAAAATTTAGGGAAAAAACATGTTTAGAATTCAAAATTAAACACACTAGTTTGCATGCCCGGCCCGGGTCCGGGCTGTATATCTATATTGTTATACTTATTTTATGGAGTTGTCTATTATTAGCAACACTATTATTTTCCATAAATTAGCTTATCAGTTACCACCATAATCACCAGCTTACCATAATCACCAGCTTACCAGTTACCACCATAACCACCATCAATTATATTTATTTTCCATAAATTAGCTAATAATTTCCATATTATGTAATTACTTAGTGCTATCCAATTAATGAATGCCAAGTGTCCTTCTAGGAAAGACTTGGTTTCAGGTTTTAAATACTAGTTTGAGTACCCGTGACGCGCCTGGGCTCCCTATTTGTATCAATCATACTTGTTTCACAAAAAAAACATTGTCTAGATAATTACACTATACACATAAGTGTCACATGTTGAACATTATATAACGTATGAAAAAAAAAATATAGTTTAGTTATTAATTTATAAGTGTCAGTTGTCACCTCCGCAAAGTATAGATGATGATTTGATCGAGATGAGGGTTTGACTTATAAATATAAGAATAAATATTTATAAAAAAACAAATAATGAAATAAACATCGTGGGATTCAAATCGAAAAGTACTTTCATATTTAATAAATTATGAAAAATACAATTTCATGCAGACCTGACATGACACGAACTAAATATAACCCAACCCGCTTTGACCATACGTGAAATTGATCTGACCTCGTAATTTCCAACTCTATTTGCATTAATCATTTATTGTTATCTTTGTTGAGATTACAAAGAAACCTATAATTCTACACATACGTAATCATCTTACCAAGAGAAACACATTTCGCTTAGTAATTTACATCATTATCTTTATATAATTTATTGACCGTATTTAAAAAAATTTATAAGTCATTGAATATATACATAATTGTATTAATAAGCGTCATGTTCCCGATTATAACTTTTAATTCAGTTGAAATTTTTGAAATATAACTCTTTCAACAATAAATTACCACACACGATAATAAGTAGTAAAGGGAGAACTTTATAATCAAATTTAAGAATCATAACTAACTTAAAGACTTATGCTACATCCAATTTTGATGATAATGTTGCATTGTAAATGTCACGTATTGACCCTTATTTAATGTATGGAAAAAAACACACTTTAGTTGTGACATTATAAATGTAAATAAATATTTTCACAGCCTATTATATGATCATCATTTCAAAGTATTTTTTAGTCTAATTGTTTGCATCAAAGTTGACATTATGTGAGAAATCCAAAAACTCGACGTGGTAGAACATGGGTCGACTCAATCCTATTCATGAACCGATGCTACATGACAGAATAATGTTAAACTTGAACTTGATTTCGATTCTTATAAGAGAAGAAAACTTTTGAAAAATATTAAACAATAGTAGTCAAGCAAAAAAAAGAAAAAGAGAGAAAGAACAAACTGTATAGGCAAATTCATGAACCAATGCTACATATTAATTTAACCATTAGCCACCTCATTACCCTTCAATTACACTATCCACGTCAGCAGTGATGTCATCGATGACATCATCACTCATTTAATGATATCACTCCTGATGACTACAGCAAAAATAAGCTTGTGAAGGCTTGAACCTGTAACCTCCGAGTTATAATTTTAACACTTCAACCACCAAGGCAACTGATTTTTATTGATACTTTTATTAATAAAGTTAGATATAAAGGATTTGAGATTTTAGGAGATAATTTCGGAAATAACATTGGACGAGATACTCTGAATCAAATCAAATCAAATCATTTTTATTTTTGGAGATAATTTATGAAGTAATATGTATAGGCGCAATATATTAGGAAATAGCACATCTTGGGTTTCTTTCGTTTTAACTCAAAATACCGGTCAACGTGTGGGGTTAGAGTTAAAAAAAAAAAGTGGGTTAAAAAGTAGTAGGGATTAATATGAATTACAGTTCACAAAAACGGGACCCGAAAATAACGGGTCACGGGTCAAAAATTGTAATTAGTGACCCGTTATTCATGAACCAATTACTAAGTCTTAGTATAGATCCCTAAAAAAAAAACTCTTAGTATAGACATATTTATTCACTACTAATTAAGTATATTCTAAACACATTGGTCAATCTAGTTTAATATTTTTAAAATTAAAACTCTTTCGATATCAATGACGGCCCCACCCCCATTTTGATGACACATCAACAAATAGTCAAGTTATTAGAAATGATAACAATTAAACAAATTTAATATAGATATGCATAGTTTTAACTTACTAACATAAGAACTTCACTGTATGTCTCAACAACAACAACAACAACAACCAAACCTTATTCCCAAAATGATTGGGGTCGGCTAACATGAATAGTCATCCACTAACCGTCTTGTGTATGCCATAAGATTTCACTGTATGTCTAAAAACCAAAAAATATTGAACAAAATTCGAGATGAGCGATAAAATAAATTTCAGTAATCAAGGCCAGTGAGGTTCTAAAAAAAAAAACTAACATCACAAAGAAATTACCCTATAATACCCAACTCAAGAGCAATCTAAACTGAAATTGATCGATTCGACATGCCATGAACTTAATATGACCTGACCCCCTCTGACCATACCTAGAAAATTAAGGGGAAAATTACAAATCATATAAGCAAACGAAAATTTGAAAAATTGGAAACAATGGTAGTTAAGAGAATCCAAAAAAAAAAAGGAGAAAATAAATTCTGGTCAAACTTTTATATCATATTCATTTATAAATTCTTTAACTCTACAAAATTATTACTCTTTGTATAGACATACTTTTTTCACTATATTCTAACATATAGGAAACAATTATACTGCTTGAATTTCATTCATTTCTTTATTATAATGTGCTTGATTTTCTACATATAAGCATTGCTCAATGTAGTTGAACTTTTTTTAAATTTAGCTCTTTCAGCTCTAAATTACCATACAGAAGAGTCGAATGGTAAAATTACAATAATATATAAGTTGTAAACAGAGAACTTTATGTAGTAATTTTTTTATAATAATAAGTCACATTTGTTTGCATCAACCAAACCCTATTCATGATTATGGCTACGTAACACGATAAGGTCCAACCCACACTTGATTCTAATAATAATATGGAAAATGGTACTAAAGAACCCACAAAGAGAACAAATTCTATAGACAAATTCATGAACCCAATGCTACATAGGAAAATACACCATGACCAACCTTGATCATGAACCAAGCAAAGACTAACTCTTTGTATAAACATTATTCCTTCAGTACTACTGAGTAGTATATTCTAAACATATTGCTTAGTCTTGTTGAATATTTTTGAAATAAAACTCTTCGACACTTGTACAAAAGAGTCAAATTGGCAAAATTAGTAAACAGAAATCTTAGGGCCCGTTCGGTATCTATCTCTGTCGTTTTCAGCTTTTGGTTTTTTTGCGTAAAAAAATTAGTTAAATAAGTTACAAAATTAACTTTAAATTGTTTGGTACTATAATAGTCATATAGAAAATGAAAACTGGCAACTGAAAATTGAAAACCACTTTTTCTGGTTTTCAAAAACGGGACTTTGGTTTTATAAAAAATAGAAAACTGAAAACTGAAAACGATACCAAATAGGCCCTTAATAATCACTTTTAATTTTAAACTAATAATAATCACCTTCAGGCTTATACTTTTCTCCAATCCTCCACATTTTCTTTTGGACCTCTTTTTTTTTTTGGAAAGAGATTTGTTGCAAAATGAAAATGTATAACAAATATTATGATCACGATTAAAAAATTGGAACAGAATCATATACTTTGTATAGATTGGAAATCATTTTTATTAGACTGCTTTCCATTTAATATTTTCTACCCTAAATATATTTTAGAACTTTTCTTTTTCTATTTAAGTTAAAATTATTAAAATATTCAACTAATTATAATTTTTAATTGTTTATTAATTTTCCTTATTACTTTTTAATATTTTATGTGTATTTCCATATACTAATAATAAATAATGTTTTTTTAATTTCATCCAATAGGGTTGTGCCAAGTGTCCATCAATGAAAGGTTGTACTCGGCTTTTATAATATACTAGTATATTGACCCGTGCAAAATTGCACGGGCTGTTATAGTAGACAGTTCTATAGATGGTGTTTAGAATTTAGTATAAACCCAGATTATTTTATTTCTAATATTTTCGGGTAGTGATTTGTAACAAATATTATTAGTGTGGTAATTTGTAAATTGATTTCCTAATCAAAAAATACAGAAATGCAATGTAAAAATTTAAATCAATAAATACAGATGACATCCCTTTAAAAGATAAAAAAAAAAGAATACAATTGTATGTGCAAAAATGTTCAAGTCATCACCCTTTTCCCCAAAACAGATTTGTCCTCTTCCCCCAAAATTAATCTCAAAAGTATTACGCCGTGGAAAAAATGCACGGGCTGTCATGCTCGACTGTATCACACCTAATTTCTGAAGAACAACCCTGATCTTATGAACTATGAAGTTTATCTGGCGAAAGCCTATTGTTAGGGTAAGTATTTATGTCGAATTGAAGTATTTGATTGGTATTAAATTAATTTTATTAAATACTGTGTAATTATTCAAATACAGATTTTGAGTATGATCATTTCCCATATTAGTGTCTCAAGAAAAAAAAAAAATAGGAGATCTGTTCAACTTATCAAAAGCTCAATTGTTCTGATAACTCAACCACATCCAACCTATTCGTTATCCATTGATTATGAACCCGTTTGATGACTTGTACCCTTATGTAACCAAACCACCATATTTTTGGGACGAACCCTACCTGACTTGTTGACAAAATTTTGACTCGTATTCAAGACAAAACGAACCCCACCCGTACAAAAATGCATAGGCTGTTACATAGTTTTGGCAATAACTCTATTTCAATACTACTCCTCAATAATCAATTTTGTATATTCTTATTTCACATTATTATATCGTCTATTTGTGAAATCTTACACGATGTTGCCTTAATTTGGGTTAGAATGCTAGTTGACATTTTTTATTTATTCGAGTTTTCTGACCTGACGTTATGAGACGTAACTTTCCCAAGTCATCAACAACAAATAAATTGTTCTTTTAAAGAAGGCTTAAAATTTACTAAGTATGAAATTAAAAGAAATTACGTACGGATTATTTCGTTCCAAGCCCAATATGTTATGCTCATATGCATGTGAGTCGAAATCAATTAAGGTACAATAGAGGACTCTGCAAACGCTTCTGCTACCTGCCGGTGGGCTGATAATCTATGGCGCCCACCGACGGGATTTCGATACTATTGACTCAACCTTTATTTACAAATTTCTTCTTTTCCTACGTTTTAAGTCAATACCAAAAAAAAGTGCTTCCTTTCCTACGTACCTAGTCTACCCTAATCCCTAGGCAAACAATGAAACGCAATAAAGGTTCCATGTCCGACGTACCCCATGGCTTTACACGACTACCCAAAGTCCCTTGTTACCCTTCGTTCAGCCCTTAATTACTATCTACTATCCGGTCGAACAATTCTCGACTTCTGACAAACTACAAACAATTTTGGTTTTTCGGTACCATCGAACCTAATTATTGGTTGGTTTTTCGGTTCCATCAAAACCGAATTAGCGGTTGGTTTTTCGGTGTCCATCAAACCGTATTAAATGGTTGGTTTTTCGGTGTCCACCAAACCGTGTGATTTGGTTTTTCGGTGTCCACTAAACCGTCTCAAACTGTTGCTGAACAAGGATGAACGAGGCATTGCGGGTTGATCAAGCTACTACGGATACTACTCAATTATTGTAATTTTCAAACCCATGGAAACTTTTGCAAAGTTACCAAAAGTTTCCATGGGTTTGAGGGGGGGGGGGGTGTTAGAGGATTAAGAAAAAATTCCTATATTGTATGAGGAAGAGAATATTAGACTTATGGTAGGAATAATATTATGGAGAATATCTCTGTCTTACGGTACAAGTTATGTAACTATATAAATAGGGGTTCACCCCTCATCAATAAGAACACAACAACAACTATCTTTCACAACCCTAATTACATCTTTAGGGTATAAGATACGTGCACATAGAATCGAAAACGTATAAATTAATTCTTGTGAAAATCATAGTTACGCATCATATCACCAATCTTTGATTAAATTTCTACAAAGAGAAGACATCTACACTACGTGAATACGCACCATATGTTTTAACCCCAAAACACCCACCGATTTAAAGATTCTGAACTATTTTGAACTATAACCCGTCGAGTTCATTGTTAAAATTTGCTTAGCCTAGAAAAAGTACTCCTATAGACTATAGAAATATTGCATAATACTGAACCAAATTGCTACTAAACTATTACATGAATTATTCTCAAACGAAGTAAACTTCCTCTCTGCCCCATTATCATCTACAGGGTCGGCTATTAGCCCGTGCGGGCTGTGCGCCCGCACAGGGCCTCCAATTTACAGGGGCCTCATATTTATAAATTGTATTAGTATAGTATCATGTTGTCATCTGTAGCTAGCTGGTAAAATGTTGCGCATTGCAACTCCACTGCCCGTGCTTGAATCTAGTTGGATGTCTTTCCACCCATTTATTTTCTTTCATTTCAGCCTCGCGCATTCCTTTTACAAATCTCGTTTTCCTCTTGCTTTTTTT
>JBBYHQ010000014.1:3763940-3775251 GCA_038382645.1 Spergularia azorica
GATTGAACATTTTTCAATCCAACCCATTTTGTTCAATATTTATTTTTTGAGCCCTATTTCGAAAAAAAATTCATTTAAACCGTATTAATTTCGGATCTTTTGAAAATTTGTTAATAATTTGAGTGGTAAAAATTGTGATATACTAGTAGTTAATAGGACTCATTTTCGGTCAACCGAGTTGTTTAGATGACCGATTACTCGAGACGGGTCACGCCGGACCATGTCATTTGGCGTTTAGTCTTATTTTGTTCTTTTACCAATATGTTGTTTTGACAAGTCGGCAAAGAAACTCTACTAAAATGTGAATGCTTGAATCCTATAACTTTCTTTACATATCGATCACAAACACTAATTACCATCCAAAATTAAAGGGGCCTTTCTCTTACTTTATCCCATCAACTATACTCCATTTAACCAATCTAACACAAATTCCACACTTGCAAAAATAAGAAGAATTGTACTTGTTTTCTATTAACTTTTTACTCAATCAAGAGAAGCCAATATTGATGCATATATTTATGCTCGTCCATAAATTATAAACTATGGCATAAAACTGTAATGTCAAGAGTTTAAAACCACCAAAATTTCTTTTCCTTTGATATAAAGTTAAACTTTTACCTTACAAATATGTGAGGACTTTCACTTTAGTTTTCCTAGTTTCCCCACTTACCTTCACTTCATCACTAGCTAGGTGGTGTAATATCTGAAATATTATTGAACAATATAGATTCTCAAGTACAATCTAATCTAATCTAGCTACACCCTTAATGATTCATCTTTGGTACTATAAATCACTACATCATCATCAGAAAACTAGTCTCATAACCTTGAAGAACATAAAAGAATATTGGCTATCTATTGCTGATTTTATGTTGTTGATTTGCTTGCTATAGGCACGGAATAAGAGCTCTCGATTGTTAAGTCATTTCCTCGGATATGTCTCGAACAACCAAGCTTATGGCACGGGCTAACATAGCTCTCCTCAGGTGCGTTTACCTAGATGAAAATTTAGTCAATATAAACATAACTTATTTGGTAATTATAAAATCACTGTCACGTGGTTTTTATTAAATTATATGTCATTTTAGCTCAAGAGCTCGTTTCACCCATTTTAAAACGAATGCTGTTACTCAATAATTATGTAGTTAATTTGCTTTTACCATCTTTTTCATTTGTGGGTTTAAAATATTAATGTCATATATAGTTCTAGAATCATCATCAATAAAAAAAAAAACACCATGTGTAAATACAAGTATACAACTATACAAGAATAAGCATATTTTATTAAAAACATGATCCTAATGTTTCTTTTGCAAATTGCAAGTCAATACCTCCTTTACTCTTCCCCGTCCTGCTTAATTTCGCAAGATTAAGAATATTAGGAGATCATAACGAGATCATATAATGTTGACAATAACCCCAAGATATTGTATTATTCTACATCAAAAATATTCCGTGACACGTTTATATTACTTTAGATTTTCCCACTAATTAACTTCTCTGGACTACTCCTAGTCGGCTAGTCGGTACGGTGTAGTATGTGTTTGTTGTGTATGATAGAACAACATAGATTCTCAAGTACAAATTAAACTAATACTCTAGCTTAAGCATATGATTCATGTATAGTGGCAACATTGAAGATCAGAACATATATATACTGGCTATGTATAGATGATATATAATCGACACATAACAAGCTTTTCTTATTACGTCGATCGTTGCCTTGGATATGGCTCGAACAACCAAACTTGTTGCATGGGCTAACAACATAGCTCTCCTAAGGTGCGTGATTTATCACATATAACATCATCACCTTTCATGCATCAACACTTTCTTTAGGTATGCAAGTACCATTAGGGTGTATAGTAGTACTGTAGTTCAGTTGATGATCGAAGTCATTAATTAAATCGTGGTCGGTGATCCTCATCGACCTCATAATCTGAGTTGAATATTTCTTTTCGTTCTTTTGAATTCTTAACATTTGGTTTGAAAATGGATTATCCATCAGCATAGAAAATGACCCCTGTTTCCAACCAAAACAAATCAACCTTTTACTCAATAATTTTATATGGTGTATGTAACTAATTTGCATTTGCATTGTCCATTTCTTCGGACTTATGGGTTTGAAATTTCGGCGGTCTAGCATTAACTATTCGTCGTAATGTGGATAATTATTTAAGGTTTATATTTACGTAATCTTAGTTTCTTATTATATTCTTCGTTCTTTTTATTTGTTAATATTTGGTATCAAAGGGGCCAAGGGTTATATGTTTATGTATGCGTCGTTGTCTGAAAATTCAATTCAAATGTATATATGCAGGGCGGTTAGTAGTACTCAGCGCCACAACATAAGCCAGGTCGCGGTGGCAATGCCGAAGTTGGAGCATGAAGATCACGAAAGTGGCGAAAACGTGCAATATAAGAAGAAGCAAGCTTATAACGAAATGAATTGGGCACCACATCCACGCAGTGGAATATATTGTCCTAAAGGACAAGAATGTGTGATTGATAGTGTCCCCTGTAACGCAGCTACTCTAGGACAAGGGCAGACCTACTGGCTTCGAAATTTTGATGGTGTTGAAAAATATGACCCTGATATTTCTTCAGCTGATCAGTATCTTCTTGCTCATTCACATCCTGCTTAATTTCCTCATCTTGACGGATCGGAGTACTCGATCGATAATGTTATGGTCGTCATCTTAGTAACTAACTAGCTATCACCATATTAACCAAGGTGGTCTTGATGATGTACGTTTTGATTGTTTTGATTGTTATTCATACATCATCAGTTGGTGTAGATTAATGGTTGGTTTAGTTTATAGTTCAAAACTTTGTTTTAACATCATAAAATAAATATTTGATGACGTCAAGCGTACAATATACGTCTTTTTAATATTAAATAGATTAATAATACGGGTTCTTACGACTTTAGTTCAAAACCTCAAAATCAAATTTGACATGATATCCATTCGTCTCACACCAAATGTCGACGCTTATTATTTTTTCTTACATTTTGTTATCTAGAATTATTGTATCTATAACTCACACCTACCACAACAAATCCAAAAACATACCGATGAATCAAATCGATTCCATTTTCAAGTTGACCCTGAACATTCAATAATCCGTCTTACATTATTTAACTTTGTTGTTATCGAAAATATCTAGAAATTAAACATCCAAACATAGCATGTTTATTAGTTACTCTCCCATTAATATGTATCGTAAAGGTTATAAATTGGCCTATATTTAAATCGTATGTTCGTTAGATCACTTAAACAAGTTCGTCCAACTCAAAATCTTCAATTTAAACTTGATATGCAATTCGTTGCTGAAATATAGACATCATCATACACTTTCTTTCTCTTATCATATTGTCAAACATCATCATTGTACACATCAACTAATCACATACGCATAACAAAATCACATACTATCCGTAAATCAAATCAACATATCATCTTCGAGCCGATTACGTAATTTACTTTCTCTGACCAAATCTAGATAGTAGTAGTCTCTTTAAATTAGACACTTTAAACTACAAAAAAAAAAAATAAAAAAATAGAGCTTTCACCAATGTCCAACAATTCCTTAAATCTTGGACTAATCTCACAATTAGCCAAAAGCTAACTTATACTCGGTACAAGTGTACAACACAAGTACTTGTCGATAATATTTTTTGGGGCAAAATGCACACCAAATGTCGGTAATACGGAGAACTGTATAAGACATAATACAAACTTCACGATCACACTTCATCTCTTCTGTCTCTCTCCTCTCAGCTCTCTATTCTCTCTCTCTCTGTCTCCTGTGCATGCCGACCCCTTCAGTGTTCTTCTATGGCAGTAGAAGGTATCGATCTTCTCGAACCTTCGATGACCTAACCTCCTCCTCCTCTTCTTCTTCTTCACCGTCAGCATCTGATTCCACCACTAGCAACCACCGCCACCGCTACCGGCACCGCCACCGCCGCCGCCAAGTTAATTTTGATGACGTCGACGACATTCGTCCGCCTTCCAGTCTTCCTCAACCTCCGTTGCTCGCTACTCTTCCGGTAATTTTTCTGGATTTGGAGTTAATTTTTGTTTAATTTTGGATCATGATGTGTTAAGCGCGGTAAAAAGTAATTGATTGTGAAATTTTGTGTTGGAATTGAGCAATGAGTTGAATTTAGGGTTTTAATCATGTAATTATTTACTGCTGGGGAGGATAAATGCGGTTCTCTAGTTGTAATGTAGTTGAGAATTGAATTGAATTGAATTGAGTTGAATGTGTCAATCACGCCATCGGAAAAGGGGGAAA
The DNA here is from genome assembly GCA_038382645.1 of Spergularia azorica. Lineage (NCBI taxonomy): Eukaryota > Viridiplantae > Streptophyta > Magnoliopsida > Caryophyllales > Caryophyllaceae > Spergularia > Spergularia azorica. Next base: position 3,768,243 of record JBBYHQ010000014.1, read on the forward strand.
TTCAATTGTACTTGAATTTGGCACACTGTGATGAGTGAATATGTAGGTGGTGTTGTTATGGTGAGATTGCGAACAATATGTTTGGTGGTGGTTTGGATGAAGTTATTTTGTTCGGCTCACTGCGATTTCGGGATAATGTGTCTTGGAGAAAGTGCGCTAAGTCCTGATGGAGTTTGTGGGAGCGGGGTAAAACAGTATGTAACCTGTCTATGTGAATATCATATATCTAGGTGGTTGTGCTTTGCCTCGGGCATTGACTCGTTCAGTTTATTCAATCTTGGCTAGTAGAGTTAATTCATATGTTGTGCACGTGTTCATTCTCGGCTGATTAGTTACCTTATTATCTTGGTGGTAATGTCAAAGCGATAGCCCCCTTGTGATTTTTCAATTACCTATCATGTGGTGCGCTTGAAGTAGGTTCATGGACAAGATATTGGATCTATGTATATCTACCAATGTACGTTTTGGCCAACTTTCTACCATAAGAGCATCTTTATTAGTAAGACTCAACTTAAGTCTCAAATACACCTTGTTTTTTTTCAAAATTATGTTGTCTTGGTTTTTGAGACTCATTTTGAGACCCTATACTTCATAAACTTCTTGTTTGTGGTTGTTTGTGGACTTGTGGTGTATGCACTCATATACCATTAAACTCTTCTACACTACGAGAGTCTCCTTTACAGATTCCTGACTTCACAAATAGCCACCTCCGACAAGGGGATTTAATACGTCAAAATAATAATATGTAGTCATGGATTTTGAGGAAACAAAAACAATGGAACATTTCAATCGGAATTATGTAATCTAAGAATAGGCCCCCCCCCCCCCGCGTCCATTATTGGAGGTATTTAACATAAAAATTCCACAACTATAACCATTTTTTGAAGTGGTAGTCACATACATTAAATACTTCGACAATTTTTGGTTAAATGTGCATAGGGTCCATCTTTAATAGTACTCTTACATTTTTTTATTTATCAATCCAAAAGTTTATAGTAGCCACAACTAAGAATGTAGAGTAATGCATATCAGTATGATATGATGGATTTGGTTAAGATTTGTAGCAGTGGTAAGTGGTCATAGATTCGACTATATATAATTTGCATTAGATTGTGTTCTTTAACATGGATCATAATAAAAAAGAACTATATGTTGTCTTGTAAACCAACAAGAACTTGTTTTAGGAAGCAACACAAGTGAGAAGAGGTCAGAAGTAAGTTGTTACGCTTGCCTTTGAGGGAGAATTTCTTGTTCTTAGTGGAAACCAAGAGCTTTAGTAAGGAGTTTGCCTACAAGAAGCCATGTTGTTCCCAAACTTCTATGTAAACTATTATGACATTGGGAACAACATGGCTTATGGGAGGCAATCATTTACTAAAGCTCTTGCTTTCTACAAGGAAATATCAACCTTTACCAAGTGCATCTTATCCTCCTAGTACTTGTTACTCTATATCTTAGATTGTGGTTGCTGTTAGATTTAGAGCATCACTTCTGTCCAAAACTCGGTAGATTAATCATATGCAAGAAAGTAGGAGTATTCACAAAAACAACGCAAGTATTTGATCTATGTGATCAACCACTACATGAAAATGATTTTTATTGTGGGGTTTTTATGTTAAAGAGCCTCCAATATGCTGTAGGGGAGAAGTGCACACTTTTATGGCTTGCCTGGTATGAGGGGAATTATTAAGGGGGAAAGATTAGGGGGGGGGGGGAGGGAATCTTTCCTTGGGCGAGTGAGGGAGGAAAGTTTTAGGCCTTTTGGGGGGTAATGGATTCCAGGCCTATTTTTCCCTCTCAATCAAAACCTGTAAAATGGACCTAGATCATTACTCCTTGATTCTTTCAGGCCCATTACTGACAATCCAGGCAGGTCCTTAAGGTGAAATGATTCTAATTGCAATGCTTTTTTTTTTTTATTTTTATTTATTTGTTTGTTTGTTTGTGTTATCTCAAGGAGACTAATCATCTAACATTATGTCTTTAGGAAAGTGTAAGGCCGAGATTATGCATACCTACATAATATTCTTCTACCGTATCTCCTCTTTGTCTTAGGTGAGTATTTGTAAAAGAGTACTCCATGTCTCCATATAAAAAAACGCACTTATTGCGGAGGGTGTACATCCAAGCGGTTAATAGAAGTTCCAAAATAGTTGCATGGTGACTTGGCTAAGATTCTTATCTAACTCGCTGTGTGAATTTTTTGGAACTTTAGTGGCTACACCATCCTCAATACGGGGGTATTGGTATGAGCTGTTTAAAGAAATACAGAGTAGTATTGAATATGATTGCCATAATGTGGAGGAGTTCAATTCTCTAGGGTTGATATCTCGAAATGCTTTAGTTCATATACTATCTAAGGAGCATATTACAACTCTAGAGGTCAATTGTAAACTTTAGACATTTGCTTAAAATTTTCTCAAATATTATGCCCCTTGAATTTTCCAAGATTTAGTTGCAACAAAGAGAGATAGAACTTGAATTAAATATTTTACATGTTATTATAACGGGTCTAACGAAATTTGAGGGATAAAGTAAAAAAAATCTAATGGAATAAAGATTGCCAGGTTTGAGGAGTGGGAATTGTAATTTTTTAATTGAGAAAGCGCTATTTGCTAATCTGCTTGTGATTTGATACCATGTGGGAAAAGCAATAACCTCCAGAAGCCTCTATGGAATTAGCAGTGGCTTTTATTTCTTGAGATTATTTTCTAGTATTCGTATTGCGTGTAGCTGGTATAATCAAGTTATGGTCATATACCACGATTGGAAAATCTATAAACTCCAAAAGCCGCTATAGCATTTATATCTTGACAGTCTAGTCACATTTTTCTATTGCATGGAGCTGGTGAGCTGGTGTAATCAGCATAGGTTTCGAATATGGTGTTTAACACAAAATATGATTGTGCAATGTCTTCCTATGAGTGATCTCGTAGTGATTAGTCATATCCCTTGCTGAAAGGGTTGACAATATACTTGATTGGAAGTGGATGTAATGTCATCATAGATTACGTTAGTGACATGCTATAGACGTATAGTCGTATACTCGTATGTCTACAAATATGATCAATTCAATCAATACTAACCTAGAATGTAGTTTAGGACACTAGAAGGGTAATTGTCAATGTATGTAAATTTAACCAGTTGGGGGTTTTTTTTTTACTGTAATTGAGTCAAGTCTAACAAACAACACAATTAATTCGTAAATCAATTAAGGTAAAGGTCTCGTCCATTTAATGTATATTAGAGTTCAATCAATTGATCACTGTCGTCACTTAAACCAGTTATATGTTAACCACCTATTTGTGGAAACAGAACTTCCTATCGTTCCTTAATTTATAGCTTAAAGGAGGATCAACCCTACCCTGAAGCCCTTATTAAAAAATAATCACGAATTAGTACGTAAATGACTTGGCATTTCCCCGCACAAATTCCCGACAATACCCACTACTAAGTGGGTTGTATCAGTTACTCCCAAACTCGGGAGTTGTGCATGACCTTATGATCTTAATGATAAATATTTGTGAGACATGTGTCGATGGGGTAGGTATTGGTTTTACTTTGGCCTAAGTTTAAAATAGTTACGCTTGGAGCTATACTTCAGCAATGCTTCTTTGATGTCACTAAACTGTGGGTGAGGCTGCGGTATGCTCCTGGGGCACAAAAATGTACATAGCCTCCTTTTGGAAACAGACGATCCTCCTATGTTATCTTTATAATGAAGGTTTGCTTTGAAGTTTAGCTAGTTTGGCTGAGGAAACAACTTTTTATCGCTTCTATATGCTGTTCCAGATGGCGTTTCATGTTAGCCGACCCCAAATGACTTTAGGGTTAACGTTTGATTGTTGTTCGCTATGTGAAAACATTGAAGGAAGCTTTAGCTTTAAGCTTTAATGCCGCAGTTTTTCACGGGCTTACAAAACTGTGCTGCAGAAACCAGTAAGGTTGAGTTTCCAGTGCTGTAAAAGGGTTACAGTATAAACCTGTACACTCTTGACGCATTTGGCATTTATACCTCCCCTTCCCTCTTCGTCAGGCCATGTAGAATCCAACTGGTTATAGCATGACTATCAGAGTACGAATTACTTCAAAATTTTACTACAATTTTATAGGCTTGATTTGTTTTTTACCGTTTCATGTGTTCATGTGCAGGAGAGTGAGCCACAGCAGACAGGATGCATTGGCGAGTCTTCCTTGCAAGGAACTACCAATAGAGAAACTGTGCGAGATCTAAGTAGAAGCTACGGTGGAAACAACAGGCTTCCAGGGCCTGTATTGCTTGCTAGAGAAAGACTTCTTCAAAGACTACAAGGTGTTTCTGTCTCTGGTGCCAGGTTGGTGGCTAGGCGCTGACATTCAGTTTACAAATCTTATGCATGTACTGCTCAGAAATTTCGGATATTGGAAGGTTGGACATGAACTAGTGGTTCTAATTGTGTTACTTGTTCCATGTAAATGTAGGCAAAGCGGGGAAACATCACCAAGTTTCCACTGCAACGATTTCTGGGTCGTTGATGCAGACTGGGAGACTAATGGTTTTAGAGAGCCACCAACTGCTGATGCCACGTTGACTGAATTACCTGCTGAGGCAGGTCAGGTGGCATCAGAAGAACCAAAGAAGAAACCACTTGGACTCACAAAGGAAACCCTCTCTGAGCTGCACCACGAAGTTTTCACTGAATGTGAGAACGCGAGCACTCACTTACAGTCGAAAGCTTCAAACGACTGCAGTATATGTTTGGAGAACTTTGTGGAAGGTAACGAGCTCACAAGTCTAACTTGTGGGCACAGATTCCATACTTCATGTTTGTATCCTTGGCTTCGGACTTGTGGGGAATGTCCTAATTGTCGTTCTTGTATAATGCTTGCTTCTTAGTTGGAGAGAAATACGATCCAGGTGAAGTTCTGCTTAGTGTTGTTAATCTGATGAGTTTTTGTTATAGATGAGCGGTTGACCGCATGTATCCATAGTGCCTTGTGCTACATGTAGTTTGGGATGCATCCCTAGTTTGTAATATAGATAGGACAATTCTGTAAAGATGATGATAGTGTAATACCCTCTGTAAATCTTGGTCTTTAATGTTATTTGTGTTACGTTTACTCAGTCGAGATATTCAGCATTCGGGAAACTCTCCTATGAGACCATTTTGCTGTAGCGTGACCACGAGTTTTATCTCTCAAGATGAATATGCAAATCTGAGATTACAGACTTACGGTTTTGTCTTTCAAACTCACAACGCCAAGTCTTTACATGGCCTACATGAGATTAACTAAGACCGACCTACTAACACAATAAAATGACTATTGCTAGCCCCGACACTGTGCTAGGGCATAATTAACTGCACAGGATTTGCATCAAGCGTAAAAACCCACCATTTTCCTCTCAATCAATTCCCAGGTCCGGCATAGTTCTATCAAACACAAAAACCATATTAATTTCTCTGGCTCTGCTAGATAACTCTGAGCATGATGTGAACGGATGCGGCCATCTTTCCCAAATGCAACGATGCTAGTCAAGCTAAAGGCAGCCAACTCGTTCTCGGTGAACACTTGCTGAGCAGCTTTACTAGCGAGTATTTTTCGCGCAGGAGTTCAATCAAGAGTACTCTGAACTAAAAACTGTACTCACAGGAAATTAAAGTACGTAAACGAAAACAAGGATATTCTTGTCTTGAATAAGGAGATGATCGATAATCTCCGAGTCAAATTCGAGAATGAATTGAGTCTAGCGTAACTTTGAATCCGTTTAGCATGCAGGCAATGGGTCCAAACAATATAAAAACTCCGCATGGTAATTTAACAAAAATAATCCAAACTTTGACGAGTTTTTGAAATCAATCCCACCCTAAACGAACCTACCCTCTCGTTGGACGGAAACCCTGAAATAGTGAAATCCTCCCGTCGATGAATGTTACTGCGGTTGACAACATGACTGTAAGTCTTCACTTTTTCACCTTTTTACGTATCGTAATTAATTTACTTTTGTTCGACTTTTGTGTATGTTTATTGTTTAATCTTCATGTGTTCTAGCTTGGTTGTTTAATGTTCTTGTAGAATTACTCGTTATGTATTATTCATTTATTCTGAACAGAATTTCCAATTCTGTTATTCAGTTGTGCCAGCTCAGCTAGTTAGTTACACTATAAATAGATCCTTCTTGTTCTTATTTCATTCATTCTGTCATTTTTACATAATTCTCTCACAAACTCTCTGTAAACTCTCAAGCTAAGCTTCAAGCTTAAGCTACCATTAATGGTGAATTGTCCGAGGGTGTTTCTCAACCTATCCCTCCTACATTTTACTCTTAGCTAGTTGTAAAGAAGTTCCGGTTTTATCGCTGCTTCTGTTACAATTGGTATCAGAGACCCATAAAGGTCCTGAATATCTTCATCTTCAATCTACCAAATTCCGCCATTAACGTACATTTCAAGCTTTTTCCGCCAAAATTCGCTGCAAAACCCAGAACACAAAAACACTCCAAATTTGTTCCACTGATTACCCATTACTTTCCGAACCCAAATCTATACTCAGAAAATTCATTGAACCACAAAAATACCAGAAAACCACAAAAAACCCATATCGTTTTGCTTTGATTTTCGCGAAACTTCGGAAACACGCTGGCAAGATTAACTGTAAACCAGTTATAGACTCAAATGGAGGGGAGATTGGGAAGCTTGGAGCAGGTGCTACAACAGAACCAGACACGTATGGCAGAAATGCAAGCACAAAATCAGGCACAAATTGCAGAAATGCAGGCAAATCTGCTGGCTATGAAGGATATGATCGCAGCATTAGCTGGGAATGGTGGTGGAAATGAAAATAGGAATGTGAATGACGGTCCAAGAATCAACAATGTTGTCAACAATGAAGGTAACCATCCAAGAAACTTGAACTTCACGCCTAAAGTTGAGTTTCCTGTGTTTGATGGTAGTAATCCTAGGATGTGGGTCAAGAAATGCAATAGATACTTTGACTTATGCAAAATCAGTGACAATCAGAAGGTGAATAT
>JBBYHQ010000014.1:3831212-3853524 GCA_038382645.1 Spergularia azorica
AACGGGTCCTAAAATTTTGGACCCGGACCCGTACCCGTCCACAACGGGTCCGGTTCTGGACCCGCCGGGTCCTAAGCTGGTCCGGGTCCGGTTCCGGGTACCCACTTTTTTTGCTCACCCCTATTACCGTGTTATTTTTTATTCTTCGATAAATACGAAAAATTAACCGGCTACGACTATTAGAGTTCGAACTCGAGACAACTCCCACCAAAGGATACATTACCATATCACCCCCTACAAAGTGGTGCGGTAGTCTTCCCCAATTCAAAGCCGTTCAGTTGTCAGCGCCGCACATTCACATTTCTTTCACACACTCGTCTCTCTTTTGGCGGCAATGGAAGACCAACAACTTCTCCTCAACTACGAGCTCCGCCTCCTCCGCTGCACCCTCCCATCCCCACCTTCCTCCACCACCATTACCACCAATCTTCACCCACACGCCACTCATCCTCCGCCGCCCACTCACTCCCTCTTCCCCCTCATCGAAGAAATCATCAGCCTTATTGAAGCCGGTCGCTATGTCGACGCCCTCTCCTCCACCGCCACTCGCACCGCCTTCCAACTCGCCGACTCGTTCGACTCATCTAATCCAACTCAGTTCTACGCTGACCTGGAGCGAGCCGTCGACTCGTTCTTAGCTGCCGGTTCTGCCGAAAACGTCTTTCTTACGATTTCCGTCGCCGTCGCCGCTCTCCTCGCTTTCTTCCAGTGCAACTTCACCGGGTTAGTTCTTCTCCGCGTTTCTCGCATTGTTTCTCTCTCTACTTTCGGAAAACCTTGTGAAAATTGCGAAGTTTTAATTAGTTGAATTAATTGCGAAATTTGTAGGCCGGTGATTGAGCTGCCTTCCGTAACATTGCCGTGGTTATCGATTAAGGCGGGAAACGATTGGGACGGATGGGCGCGAGTTCAGTTGATGTCCGCTGGTTCTGACTTATCTGCGAAATTCAGTAATTTGCAGGTACTTAGCACACTTCTCTGCAAGCGAAGAGCTCGAAATTATCGATTTTTTGTGAATTTTGATAGTTGCGGAAACTTAGTTTGGAGTTGTTGTTTGCATAATATAGAGAACGGTGTTAATTGTGCTAGATATGCCAGCATTGTCGATTTTGTTGTCGAACGTGTTTGTTGCCGAGATGTGTGAATCGAAAATAGGAGAGGAAGTCTACTTGACCTATTGTAATTCTGACTTATTGATAAAGTAACCTCTTCAAACTTTCTTTCGGGTGGACGGGTGGGCTGGACGAAAGGAAGATTCAAGTATAGGGTGGTGTTTTAAATAAGCCATGAATTCCTTGGTGATGTGTTGAACTGTACCGTCTATTAGAAAATAAAGTTTGTCACTTGGCGCCTTATTGGATTCTTATGTGTTTTACGGACATTTTTGCCATGCGAAATACTCCATCTTGTTATCTTATGATTGAAGTGAATCTTTTCTTTTTTGTCACTTGCAGTTTCTAGTATTTGCTAAGATCTTGCTCATGAAGACCAGAGACTTGTTATTCTGTGAAAGCACAATACTTGCACCTGCAACTTGTACATGGTGGCTGGCTAGGCTTTTTCTTATACAGCAACAGATTTTGGATGAACGTTGTTCTTCTTTGTTCGATTTACTTCAAGTTTTCACGAGTGAATGCTTAAAGCGTTTTGGTGATGTGGAGTCGATAAATAGCTATTGGGGTGAATTGTTAGATGAAGAAGAAAATTTGGCCATTGCCTCAATGGTACAATTAGAAGCTGGATTTGTGGAACATACTTTTAACCGTGGTGACTTTGCAAGGTAGTACCTTTTACCTGGTAATCGTTTTTTCCATCATATCACAAAATTTTGTTTGGGCTAGGCTTTTAAATGAAAGGGTGAGGTTTCAGTTTTTGATAGACCTCCAGAAATGGCACTCTCTTATGTTTAAACCTCACCTTTAATTGTAAAACATAATAGGTCTATCCAGAACCTTATGGTGATAGATGATACATTGACTCACTAAGTTGCAGTATTAATCTATATTATTGGCTATATTGTTTTTATTAGGCTTAACCCCACTGAGGGTAAATGCATCGCACATCCACAACTTGAAGTCACAAAATATGTCCTATTGCATTACCTGGCGCGCTGTTTGAGTTTTCTTATCTGTAAAGGTTTTTTTTTTTAATATGAAGTAGGGAACACCTATCTTCAGCATTATAATCTACCTAATTATGCCTTGCCCTGTAGTGGTTCCTCATGTATCTAAGACGAAACCCCTCTTTCTTTTTTCCTATGTGAGTGGACAATTAGTCCTCTCTGAAGATGCAGCTATGGTCTGAACCAGTAACTTAGTTAAGAAATGCCTTTTGGTCATCGTAACTGTTGTCACTCGTAAAAGTGTGAGGTGGTCTTTTCCAGTGTTCTCTTTACAATAATTGGTGGTTTCAATCATATTCATCGTCTTCACTCTTCAGTACTGCCCATCTTGCTTGTCATGGTTGGTGTCGCTTGAACTCGGCTACAAGTTTCCATCAGGGGTACATGCCCGGTTTTGAGACTCCGCTTTTTCATGTGTTTGGCCTACATTGAAGTGTCAAGTCCAAGCTACATAAATCAAGGTCTTTCTGTGTGTTTAGGATCTGTTGAGCAGTTGGGGAGATTGAGCCACACATCAGATACTGTGAATTGTCCTCTACACGATTTGGAGTTCTCTAACTTATTTCGCAGTTGTGATATGATTCAGTGCTCCTTTAATGGTTGAATGAAGTGGTGCCTTTTGATTCTTGATTGTGTGAAGATGTAATATAGATGATGTAAAGGGGAGGATTGGGTTCTAATTGGTCGTCAGGGCCCCCAATGGTCAAATCTGTGTGGTATGATCAGATGGGAGTGTAGATGTAAGAGGAAGACTGGAAATGGTGAAATTTGGTACCATAGTCTTTGTAATGTTTGACGAGGGCTGAGGAATATATCCAGATCACGGGAAAATGACCTACCTTTTGAAGGGTTTGGACCTGGACTGACCGATACCTTGGAAGGATTGGGACAAATATTATCTGCACACTCCAAGAATTGAATATTTGTAGTGTAACGAAGACGCTCCCAATTCAATGCATGTCCGCTGTTGAACCTGATATGTTAGAAGTAGTAGATTCCTTTTTTCACTCTTATCAGTTATCTAGGCTCTATGGTGGTTCTATGATGCCACACTGTCTAAATGGTGGGTTAAAACTTTCAAATGCAACGGGATGTGCTCTATTTTTTGGACTTGGAAATGATTTTTAGCTTTTGGATCTTTTTTCTGAGATTCATTTGGATCCTTAATGGGAAAGAAGAACAACCTGTAATGAAGTAAATGGGAAGTGTACAACTATGTTCACATTACTCATCATGGTATTCAAAGGTTCGTCTATTGCAAAAAGATTGGTGGGGAGTGTGCTTTTTGAGATGGTAATCCCACTGGTATGTTTTGTCTAACGACTGGGAGTAACCTTTAGTATTTACTCTTCAGGAGCTTCCTTCTTATTTAATGTTTTTCGACATGGTGATGATGAGATAACATGGTTGCATGATATTACAGGACCCTTTCCTCTTAGAAATATCTGCTATATGGAAAAGCCCGTCTCTCATGATGACTTCCCACCTAGTGCGTGTTGGAAGTGCAAAGCTCCTCCAGAAGCTTATTATATTTTTCTTTTGTAGCTAAGGAGAAAATTCGTAAGTTCGTTTCTCATGATAATGTTCATACTTTTTTCACTAGCTTTAGATTGGCTAGCAGTTGTTCCGTGTGTCATGAGGCTTAAGAAACTGTTGATTATCAGGCTTTAGATTGGCTAGCAGTTCCTCCTAAAGTGAGGCTTAAGAAACCATTGATTATCTTTTGTTCTTGTGGGCTTGGTTCCCCTCTTTGTGGCATCTTTCCTTGTCTCTGTTTAAGTTTAGTTGTGTTCGTCCTCTAAAGGCTAAAGATGTTATCTGAGTTCGGAAAAGAAGGATGTATATATGTGTGGTAGGTGAAGTTTCGAAAATGGATCACTAGGGGTTTGGTGGTGTACTCGGAGTGAAAGAAGGCATCATACACTTAAATTAATTCTTTGACGGACCAAGAGTTTACAATTTGCTTTTCGAAATTGTTGTATATTTGCAGTCAAGTTTATTTTTCGCCGACACTTTAGTTCTTTGTGGATAAATTTACTTAATACTCCCTCCGTCCCGATCTTTTGCTTACCTTTGTGTTTTTCACAAAGGCCAAGGAGATGAAAGAGAAACAAATAAAGAATTAAAAAGCACATGAGAAGTGGGGATAAAATGGGTCCTTTTGTTAGCCAATAAACACATGGGGGTGATTAGGTATGGATAAAATGGTCATGTTACAAGCCAAAAAAGACCCAATTATAGAAAGGAAGGAATTCATTGAGACGGCTCAAAAGGAAAGGGTAAGGAATTGATTGGGAAGGAGGGAGTAGTTAAGAGTTTGATTACCTTTCTTTTGTGAGTTGGCGGTTCCCTCATTGTGTGGTCTTGTAATTGGGTGTTACTCTCGTGCGGATTTGGATCCCCTAGAGTTGAACATAAAGTCCACCTCGTAGAGTTTACGCAATAATGTAATAATAAAATATTACACACTTATTTGTGTATTTGAGTATCACCTAAATTTTGTTTTACTTCCCATATTATTAAACTCTACCAACTCCACCAGAAAAGAACTCTATGGGGTCCTCATCCCTCTCGTGCTGTCCACATTGAAGCATTGATATCCTCTCTTACTTTTAGAACCTAGGTAGGATTTCTGAGTGATTCTGTACTTGCAAAAGTTGTGACTGTTGTCTCTAGCTTTTGACCACCATCTCTGGTAAACTTAAATAGAGGAGTTTCATTAACCGTGTACTGCTGTGTATGTGTCTCGCCCCTTGGCACTTATTGATCATGAAAACAAAAGAAATTGATGACCAAAGTAAATTGGCATTCAGGCTAGTTTGTCAAGTTTCGGGACATCTCTTTTTGTGTTTGCATCACAGAGGGAAAGTTGCATACATCCAACTCTTAGTTTAGAAAAGCGCGCCTGAGACGCACCTAGGCGCAAGGCGCCTCAGAAGATTGAGGCGCACTGAGGCGCATGACTGTGCAATTTCCAATTTCTTTGTCTTGTATCCTTACTTCTACCCTTCCCTTTGCCCCTTAATCCCTAGTTTATACTTCTTTACCCATTGTCCCTCTTTAAATACCATAAATGGGGCAATTGTTTTTTCAAAATATGGAATTCAAAAATAGAAGTTTGTTCGTTAAAGGACTCGTGTGCATGAGGCGTGCGCCTTCGCCTCGCGCCTAATCGCAACAGCCCCCCAGCGCCTCGGTGTGCCTCACGCCCTCCTTAAACTAAGATCCAACTTTCCCTTTTAGTTTGCCATAGACGGAAACCGTGGAGGCATTAGAGTAATGCTGTAATGCTAGCTCATCCAAGAGTGGCTAACTGGCTGAATTGGAGGGAAGGTTAGATAAAGTGAAACAGAGGAGACTTCTTGTCCTCTTATAAATTCATGCTCAATGTATGGATAAGATAATTGGGCCTGGGTTCTGAAGATGGTGGGTATGGCATTGAAGTATAGGTGGATTTCCTATACTACGTGCCTACTGCTTCTTTTCCATGGGTTATGATTCACGTTGCAGTTGGTATGTGTTTGTGAATGCGTGATAAAAAAATCCATGCAACTTCTTCACTAGAAATTAACAGCTGGATATTGAGTTAGATAGTAGTATATATTAAATAGTAAACAGTTTGCATACAGCCAATTTGAAGGGGTGGGTGTGGGGTGGGATAGAATTGTGTCAGGGGACTCAGGACCTTCCCCTTGTATGATCTTGATATTGTGCATTGCTTACTTCACTCTTTTGGTGGTTTCAGGAAATATTTTGAAGCGGCAGCTACAGCTGTGGGCTTTGACTTTGCTGTGAGCGGCGCTCTTGGTTTTCGCACTGTTCACCAGGTAATATCCTTAATACCTGAAGAGTTACTTTATTCTGGATTCTGGATCGTGCGAAACTTTACCTCTTTCTGAAATTTGTTTTCATAACTGCATTTAGGTGGAGCCAAAGGCACAGATGGTGCTTGTTACAAGCAAATGCGCAGTGCCAAGTGCTAGTGGATCACCGGTAGAAAGCTGTTGTAAACAAACAGATGCTAATTGTGATCCAAATGCACAACAAAATCATGAAGAAAATAGAGAGGATTTAGATGTGTTGAGGTTACCGCGAATCGTGGACAATGGTGATGAGATGACTACACTTTTGAATGTGAATCAGAATGGTAATGCTGAGGGAGTAGCCTTGAAACTTATACAACAAGCAGTGGTTCTTGCACGGTGTCTATTACTAGAAGAAGGTGCTCAGTCAGATGAATTGCAGAGTAAGCTTTCTTTGACATTTTAGCCATATTTGGAGTTGGGGCCAATATCTTTGAAATTGTAAATGAGGACAGACTATGAACAATAGAAAGCTCTGCCACCCTGCTGAGGAGCGTATGGAGAACAAAATTTTGGAAGTTCTACATATACTTCTAATTCTTTTGTAATTCTAAAGAAGCCCTCGGGTTTTGCATTTAAGGCACCGCCCTTTTCAGTTTTTGTTCTTGTTTGAACTTCTGACCTATGCATCTTTAGTGAAACTAGGCTAGTGCTCTGTCCACTTCGGATATTAGTTTCATGTTCACTTGTGATTGACATCATTGTTTGAATATACGATTGGGTCGATGTTTGTTCTTTACTGTATCTTTTCTTTGTGGTTCAGGATGGGAAATGGCGCCGTACATAGAGGCGATTGATTCTCAGCAGTCATCAAGCTTTAGTGTAAGTTGACAAACTTCTGGGCATTTTTTATTAACTTTCGGTTCTTATGTACTTAATTTCTCTCAGATTTAGCTACGTAGTTTTCAGGCCAGTGACTCATCTTTCTTACGTTGTCCCCAGATGCTAACAGAAAACTAGGATTACTGGCATTTATAGCTAATCAAGAAAACTTTTTTGCCTTTTATTTGCATGCAAGGCAGGTAGAAATATAACCTGTAAAACTCCCACAAATCCTTGCCCATGCAGCTGTCACGACGTTGCTTTTTAGAGTTGTCTTCATTGTGCAGGTTATCATGTGGTATAAAATGTATAATATCTAGAGTCATAGTCAAAGGTCTGTTAGATGAATGCATAGGTTGCTACATTGATCCATTGGTGACTACGTGGTTTGTAACTGGTTGCTGATGATGTGGATGTTACCTTCAGTTTATCATGTACTTAGTATTCTCTACAATAATAGTTATTACCAAAGTGAAAGAAACAAAATATGACAGGGGGTCCTAAAATGCACAAGATTATCCAACTGCATTGGATGAACATAACTGGAATACCGTAAACGCACCCATATTCTGTCCCACAATACAGCATACTTGTTCGGGAGTAGTTTTTGTGGTGGATGGTCTCCTTTGAAACATTCTCTGCTGCGGTCGAGTGAGGACGGAGGGTATTACAAGGACTTACGGTGTCCATGGGGCCGATGAAGTTATTGATTATTACTTAGGACCCATCAAGGATTTGGTGTTAGTGATTTTCTTATAGCTTTATTTTGGTGTGGATAAAAAAGGAACAAGATTAGAAAAACACGAAACATAGATGGTGAATGAAAAGGTCACAATATGACCTGGTATATATTCAAGTACTTCCAACTAGGTAGGGAAAAAGGGCTGGAATTTGGAACAAAAATTAGTTAGCACTAAGGTTGTGGATTATGAGGCAATAATTTGCTCCATTCAGCAAGAAATTGTTTTTCAGATGTTATATTTTTTGTGGGTATAAAGATTTAATTTATAGGTTTTGACAACTGTCTTCTTTCTTGGACCCTTGTCCTCAAGGATTGTAATTATTTTAATCTTATTACTTTTTGAATTAAAGATGACGTCTTAATTGAAAAGTATACAACATCTACAATGAATACCAAAGTATCTAAAAGGATCTGTAAATTTGTTAAATTTTTTATTTTGTTTTAATAAATAAAAGATGCTCTATCATTCAAAGGAAAGCTTCTGGTGATCTTCAACAGACTGTTATGGCTTCTTTTTTTATTGCTATTAACCAACTTCTTGTCATTACAGATTAAATTTTGCTGTAACATCCTACGTATAAGGTGGGAATCCACTCGTAGCCGGACTAAGGAGCGTGCTTTGCTGTTAATGGACAAACAGGTATGTGAACAGACTTCATACACTAATGTAAATCGTAATGATTCTTTGTGGGTTAGCAATTGAGGTAGTGGCATGTCGAGGTAGAAGTTTGTTTTGGGATTCATCGTCTTTTGTGTTTATTTTTCTCTTCGTTGCATGATTGTTTTAACACTGTTATGTGTCCCTTTATTTGATCTGCTGCATTTCATGGTGATAGTTGGATTCATGTGCTAGTTCGCAGTTCTTGGTCTTAAGTTTCAAAACCATTGCATTCTTGTCTTTGAGACTTGAGACCTTTGGCGCTATATTGATGTGAATATTGTGAAAATCTTGTCTACTGTTATATGTCCTCTATAGTCTAGGTTGGCTAATATCTTCTTACGGAACTGCCTTTCAGCAGTCTCCGAATAGAATTTTACTTATTGAGTCTATTTTTATTTGCTTTAGCTACTTATTGTAAGAACAATTTATAGCTATCATTTCTCTTTCTTACTAATTCGTCCTTGATTTTGAAGATGATTGAAATCATTTGGGGTGATAATGTTGGCCCTACAGCTAAGTTTTAGCACATTTTACTTTATCGTGTGCTCTAAATGGTAGGACTTCCATCTCTAATCGTTTTAGCTAAAAAGTTCTGATTACCAAACGTCTTTCTCTTTTCTATGTACGTCATTACAGGTCCAGGATCTTAATGATCCATCACCACAGGTGATAGAGAGAGTTCATTCCTGTTTTGGGGTTCGTATTCCTGCTGTGCCTGATCTGAGGAAGTATGTCTATTTTCTTAGAAGTTATTATGTTTAGTTTTCCTTGTCTTGTTTCTTTAGGGTCTATGCATTTGTGTCTTTTCTTTACTGTATCTTTTCTATCTTTCTGCTTTTCTGTTCTTATTAAGTTCCCTTTTCCCTTTTCCCTTTTTGTTGTCTATATTTCTAGGGAGTATGCCCAGCTTCTTGTTAGCCGTGGTTTGATTGGGGAGGCACTCAAAATATTTGAAGATCTGGAACTCTGGGATAGTCTGATCTACTGCTACCGGTATTATAATAATGAAATATTTCTATCTGTTTCTGTGGTACTGAAGATTTTTCTTTAACTAAAAGCCGAATGATTCAAAATGCTAATCACATTGCAGCATTTTGGAGAAGAAAGCTGTAGCAGTGGAATTAATCAAGGCTCGACTATCTGAAAGTCCTAATGATCCGAGGATATGGTATGTGTCCTTATCTGATGTTTCTGAAGCTAATCTTTCTTTAAAGTGTACCTTAACCTTTCTTGTGAGCAACAAGGGAAATTGATGGAGACGGTATTTAAACATGGTCATAGGTAGTAGGTAACAGCCCAACAACTTTACTAGCTGACATTTCATTTGTGTGTTTGTTATATGGCGTGATGTGTAATTATATTATGTTAGATTAAGGAAAGATCTATGGAAATCCAATGAGTGCATTTTCCCTCTTATGTGGTCTGTCTACTTTGCATAATGCCTCTTATCTCGAGTTTCACAACCTGGTGGTGCCTTCTTTGTATTGACTTTGAAAATGGCTCACGAAACTGTTTGCGCTTCTTGTATTGTGAAGTAGCAGTCTATCAGGGCACTTCTCGATGCAATTTTCATTGTGGGTCATTTGTATTCTTTAAGTAGTCACTCTATGTTTTCAACATGGGGGTAAGGCTTGCGCACATCCGACCTCCCTTACCATGCCATAGGTGATAGGTGGGAGCCTTTGTAGCACAAGGGTGTATTGTTATTTAAGTTCTCTATTTGAGCAGGTGTTGGTTGACTTACTCACCTTACTTTCTACATTGGTTACATTTCATTTGGCTTGAAGTACCGATACTAGAGTGTGATAGCGATTGACTAGTCCATCGGTCTTTGTTTGCAAATCTTTGTGATGGCTCTTATTAAACCCTGGTCCTTTCATGAGTGTAGCCTTGAAAGGTAGTGCTGGCTAAAACTTCTTTGGAGGCGAGATGATTTCTGGACTACGGTTTTGGCTGAATAGATAATGGTAAACATAAAAGGTACCCGATTATTGCTCTTGGTCCAAGTGTGTAGGTTATGTGTTGAAGACATCTATCAAGAGCATTGTATTTGTTCAGGTTATTTAGGATCAATTTCAAGGGTTGAGAAACACCATGATAAAGATACTTGTTGTGGAGGTGTACGGTGTTAGCCACCTCTTGGTGCGTTTTGCCTTTTTGCTTGGAAAAGTGAAACTATTGACTACCTATGGAAAAGCTCTATCATTGATTTCCTTTTATTTCCTCCTCAGTTCTCAGTCCTTGTTTCTTCTTATTGGCTTTTCTTTATATAATAATGTGTCTATTTCACAGGTGTTCGTTGGGTGATGTAACAAATGATGATGCTTGTTACGAGAAAGCTCTAGAAGTGTCGAATGATAGGTCTGCTCGAGCTAAGGTGCTTTCTCTGATATGTTTTCTGGCACCAACCTTTTGCCGATTTGAAGCTTTATTCTATGTTGTGGTGAATTTATAATTTATTTTGGTTGTTGATCATTTTGGGAATTTATAATTTATTTTGGTTGTTGATCATTTAAATGTCCGATGTTCGATATCCAATCCCTCATAATGTCTAATTAACTGTAGTTGTTTGCTTCCTTTTTTTCTTGCATATCTTTACATTGTTGCAGCAATCTGGTCTGTGTGACGCTAATATATACCTGTCGAACCACTACAAACAACAACGACAACAACAACAACAACAACAACCAAGCCTTAATCCCAAAATGATTTCGGGTCAGCTAATATGAATAGTCGTACGCGTAGGTCATAAAAGTTAAAGATCAATGTGAACTAGTTTCAAGAGTATTGAAACATGTTTGGCAAGAGTTTTAGAAGGAATTTTAAAGAGCCATAAATAGAAAAAAGAAGGAAAGGAAAAAAGAAGTGAAAAGGTATGAACTTTTTGACAAGTGATAAGAAAAAAGGTTTTAGAGAAGAAGAAAAAGTTTAGAGACGAAGAAAAAGGAAAATCACTAGAAAACTAAACAAAGAAACCAATAAAAGTCAAATTAAGTCCTCCACATGTTTTAAACGTTTTGTGAACCACTCATTGTTTTAAATTTGTTGTGATGACTTGTTGCTATCTACATTCAAGTCTTTAAAGCTGTTATATGTTGAACTACTCATGCTCTGAAGGTTCTGTGATGGCTTGTGTCTTATAGTTCTTCCATCTTTTTACATTGTTGCAGCAATCAAGCCTGTAACGCTTCTGTATGCTAGTTGAACTAAATTCTTTTGATTTGATGTGTTACGTGTGCCTATAATCTAACTTTCTGGGTTGAGGCTTTTGCATTTTATTTGTCTTGTGGATACGTTGTTCCAAATAATAGCTGGACATCTGATCGATGGGACAAGTCTTGGGTCGAATAATTTGTAGAATTTTCTGCTAAACTGCTAAATTTTCTCTATTGGGCACTGGGAGTGACATCTTTTTTCTTTCGTAATGGTAGAGATCTCTTGCTCGCAGTGCATACAACAGAGGAGATTATGAAAGGTCCAAAGTTCTGTGGTAAGATATATCATCTTTCTTGTACTTAGATCTTCGTATTAAGTGTCCAAGATCATCAGTTTCCAGTATCGGTGGCATTTTATTGACGCAGGGAATCAGCAATGTCAATGAATACCCTTTATCCAGATGGTTGGTTTGCTCTTGGAGCTGCTGCATTAAAAGTAAGCCTGCACTTTGCAACTGATCAATTCACTTTTTATGAGATGCGCTCTGCATGGTAGACGTTGATGTATTAATGGTGTTTCTTGCCGCTCAAATCATCATAATTTAATTTTATCCTGCTTCAACTTATGCAGGCAAGGGATATCAACAAGGCAGTAGATGGCTTCACTTGGGCTGTTCAACTTGATCCTGATAATGGAGAGGCTTGGAACAATCTCGCTTGCTTGTATGAACTTGTTGATCTGATCTCCTTCAATATTTATCTTTATATAACATGTCAACTATATGTTCACCTCGTTCGTTTCCTCCATATCGATTTTAGTTGCTTCTTGCAGCGCTTTCTTCTTTTATACATAAGAAGTGAGGTGTTGATTTGAGAAAGACACGAAAGGTGGTGTCGCCCTTCTACAAAAGAAAGTATAAAAATGCCTATAGACTATCATGCATAATTTTATCCACAAAAGAAAGCAACGACAGACATTGCTTAGGACAGTATGGCTAATCATACAATAAACTCAAACAGGAACACTGTACCTCTTGGATATTCTGGTCCTTGCCCTAGGAGAACTGTAAATTTCTCACCTTCCAAATGTGACCACCAGAAAGGCAAAGACATCATGCTGCCTGCCTGCCCACATCAATCATCATTAATCAAAGTCATCTTCATCCTTCTTTCCCTAGCCACAATTATGTTAGAATTTTGTTTGGTATATTAAGGTTGGTATTGGTATGAGATTGAAACTTGATTATGATTGTTTTGTGAAAGTGTTATGTTATTAATATATGATTGGATATCTTACATTTTTTTTATTACACATGCATGGCACTTAGCTCTATTTATAAAGCAACTAAGTCGGTCAACCCACTACTCTAACCGACATTCTTAGTGGTACTAGATTAGTCTAGGCTTAGTTCTTCTACATCACTCTAACCTATTCTAGATTATTCTAAGCTAATCTAGATTTTCCTAGATTATTCTAACAAATTACATCCTTAACTCTAGAAGGTTGAACCCAGCACACACCGATCACAGACAGAGATCCCACAAAGATATAACCAAAGAACAGAAAAAGAGGATGTGATCAGTTGTCGTGACATCTGATTTCCCAGAAGTCTTAGTGGGAAATTTATCATCAAGGTTTTCTTTCAAAAACTTAGAAAAGCTTTTAACAATAGAAGACAAATCATTCTAAGCGAGCCAAATCATATGGATTATTGGGAGTTTGGGACTTCCCTCAAATGTCAAATAAAGAGAACAGACACAAAGAGAACATACTCTTCACAGTCATTGAGTCGTCTGGAAAAGCTGAGGTCCAAAGCCGTTGGAACACATTCTAGGACCAAAGATCATAAGCGGAGGTCTTCAAAAGGCAAGCAAGCTTAAACAGATGAGTGCTTCAAAGGATCTCCCCGCACCAACTATCGTGGCAAAATTCTACCTTGGGACCATTATTAACTCTAAAGTTTAAACACACCAAGGACTTGAACTTATCCAAATAATACAGATAGACTTCCAAAGATCCACTCCTTGAGAAGAGAAAACTTTATTGCTCCATCATTGTACGCAATCAATAGAGCTGTTAATTTGTTATTCAATTTTGAGTGCACTGAATCACCATATATTCCTGGTTATGATTTTAGAGTTATTGTTGCTGGCTTATTCGCCATCCAAAGTCGCGAGCAGGATGTTGGATAACCATTTCGGCGGGGTAGGCCATCGTGATCCGTCACAAGCATTACTGAAGTGGGTAGACAAATAATAAGGTAACTAGGGAACGGAGGACAATAGAGGCAAGTCTAGAAACAAGAGTGCAACAATAGCAAAAAGGGGAAAGCAAGACTAGGAGCAAAGTGAACAGGCGAGTCAAAGAGAAAGAGAAGAAATAAGATGAAACAATGGACGAAGAGAAAAGGGAGGAGGAAGATGCGAGTAAAAAAAAGAACAAGTGAGAAGGCAAAAGGTCACTTTTTTTTGTCCTCCACTCAACAAACTTAAACCTCATTATGCACAGAAATTAGTTATTTGTTGGGAACTATTAAGGTAGGAAAGAACTTTGAATGGAATACTTTGGCATTGCTCTGTATCACCCTGATGGTCGCTGGGGTTTGAAGTTTTAGAACTTTGCTGGTGGATAATATTTGATGAGTAGCACACATGTCTGTTGATTCAGACCTTCAGATAATGTCCACTATTTTTACTCGGAATCTTATCTATTTCAGTTTTTGCTATCACTCTTTTTATTTAGTTCTGTGATATATTTGATGCATTTTCTTTTCGACTATTGATGTGCTGTGTATCTCTTACAGACATATGATGAGGAATAAAAGCGAGGAGGCTTTCATTGCATTCAAGGAGGCCCTTAAGTTCAAGTCTGTCATCTGTACCTCAAGAGCAAATTATGTGTTTATTTGTACATAAGTTTATTAACCGCTGTCATGTTAACTGGTTATCAGACGAAAAAGCTGGCAAATGTGGATGAACTATGGCCCAGTTGCAGCCGATGTTGGAAATCTTTTCGAGGTCAGCTCTTTAGCAGTTCTCTTCTAAGCTTCGCGGCATTTGTTAGCAGTGCTGATGTAGCCAAATTGATAAGAAGTTACAATTTAATAATGGCCCTAGGCATGAAAGAACACATCTTATCGTCCTAATTTTAATTCTTAAAATAGAGAGCACCCCCCCCCCTTCTCCTTTGTCTCACTATTTCTGTTTCTGTAACTCATTTCCCTTAGCGTTTGGAAACAAATATTTGAAATAAACTAATCATTTCAAGTCTATCACTTGAGACTAGATATTCAGTCACAAATCATTTGTAGAAGTTATAATATGGAGTTCCAAATTTGTATTTTACGATCAACTAACAATTAAAAATAAAATAAAATAAAATAAAAATCCCAACTAATCCTCCATTTCTCTCTCCTCCCCCACGCCCCAGCCTCGCACCACCGCTTCCCTACCAGCCCTCCATCTCGCGCCCTTCATGACCACCCTCTAATCCCCCGTCATTGCTGCTGTCGGACGGCCATCCTGGCCTCATATTCGAAAATCGACGCTTCTCACACCTCCCCGCACATTTCAAGATCTCCTTCTACAATTAATCCCGCCACGTTTTTCCCTTGTTTCTCTCTTCCCATGACAAGGCGGCAATTATTTTTTGGATGGGTTTTGCATTAGTGGCAGGGGCTCCTAGGACTGAAAGGGGATGTTGAGAAAGGGAGAAACGAGAGGAAAGAAGGAAGAGAAGGTAGGGAATGGAAGCCTGGCATCGGCTGGCTGGAGTGGTGATGTTTTTGGTGTCTGATGTCAGAGTAGGCGCGGAAGTCCAGCGATTGCAGTAGTGGAAGGTGGGAGAATAGATAAAAGGGGTGGGGTAGAGAGGAGAGAGAAAGTGATAGAACTTGTAAATACATGGGGTAGGGATGGTTTTGATTTACATGCATTAAAGTTTGTTTCAAATTTTTGGAATTTGGCACAAATCCAAATTCACAAATTCTCAAGTTCCCATTTGGATTGGAGAATCAAAGGCTTGTTCTGAAACACACTCTTAGACAAATTATCTTGTTAGGACCCATGTATTTCATCATCTAGTTTGTACTGCTCGAGGATGTCAAGTGTCTTTGTGATTGTTGCTTGTATCCTGCCAGGTTTCTCTCCAGAGGTTGAACATTCATGATTCATGTGCCCACTCCAACCCCAATCCTCAGATACCAAATAATTTTGCCAGAAAAAGCTTTCTGTAATTCCTTTTACGTGGCTCTCATTATTCAGGCAGATATGCATCATTGTTACTTGGGCAATATATATCCTACAATCCTACTCCTAGTTACTGCTGCATGATTTGTGTAGGTTTAATAAGTACAGACAGCCATCGAATGATCAAACTCCAGTTTCTCTATTTATGATGTCTGTCCTGTTCAAGCATGTTTGGAGGTTGGGCCTCTTACCCAAATGCTCATAAAAACTAGTGTTCAAGTAAGCTGATGTTTCCAATGCTGTATTTTGATTGCTTAGTAACTGAAAGAATCCCAACTGTTTCTGCTATTCATTTCTAGGATATGATCTATGGATCTCTTTATAATGTTGTCATTCGCACTAGTTAGCTGAAGTTTGTAGGTTCTCAATTAATGTAGACTGATTAGTACTATTGGGTCTTTGTTTGATCATCAAGAAAACTAAGGTGGAATGCAGTTTGTCCAGTGCCTCTCGTTGACATAAAATTGCTTATCCGTGTGTCAGTAAATATTATTAATTTTATTGGGGTACTTTCTGCTTGGTATTAAGTTTTTTTAATTGTAACTACCTATCACCTTTCAGGCTTTAAAAGCCATACAGATGAGTTTGGAGCTCAGTGGCAATAAGAGATATGATGAAGAATTGTTGGAAAGAATAATGCAGGAAATGGAGAGACGAGCGTCATCTAAGCATGGAACTGTTACAGTGAGTGATACAGTCTGTACTGCAGAAACAGCTTCACAGTCTGATTTTCTAGATTCAGGCGAAACTAAACTCCTGATGGAGTCGCTTGGGAAAATCCTCAAGCAGGTATGTCATCATTGCCATCCATTTGCACTTTTCAAACAGATTGGGTATGAACACCTGTACTGGCAGGAATTGACCTCAGTTGTACATTTTGCTACATCTGAGTTATTATAAAGACGTCCTAGTTTTACGTTGGTCAATCAAACATGTTGCTTGGGATCGCTTGGAATTTGTTATATAATGTTAGTACATTAGTTCTGTTCTGTATATATGTGTATGTGTGAATTCCCCTCTTGGCTCTCTGTGATGTGCTGTTTTTGTAAAAATTAAAAAGATACTCCCTCCATTCACATCCAACCTTCCACTTGCTTTATTGGGATATATACACATCCAACCTTCCTCTTTCTACTTTTGATCAATTTTTGGCCAATGAAATATCCCCAATGTGCTATTCCTTAAAATTCCTTATAATACATTCCTTAAACGTCGTGCCAAAAGTGCTTGAGACGGTTGGATGTGATTGTAGGGAATATAATTTTTCTACTTTTCGCTTTACCTGAAGGACTAATTCCTCCACTTAGTAAATTGTACCCCTTGAGCACTTTCTGTACAAGTTTCTATTTCTAAGACAATCCATATAATTAGATTCTAGCTTAGTGAAAAGAAAAGGCCATCGCTATTTTCGTTGTACACTCCAAGTAATGCTAGCTATTGGTCTAAATTTTTTTGCATAGGGTTTCCAGACTTTCAATAACTTTCCTTGATGCTTTACTAGTGGTCAATTCTGTTTGTGGTTAGAGTTCTTTTTGAAGGAGGGAAAGGGAGGGGAAGGGTTGAGGAATGTCAAATCCCCTGTTTGGAAATAGAACTAGAGAGAAAGGGAAAGAAGGGAGGGAAGGAAAGAAGAACAAGACAAGGGAATATACAAGTGCTTAGTGTTGTTGACGCTAATCATGCTATTGTTATAATTATGCGTATCATGAATTTGGAATTGGAATTATAGCAAGTTCTTGCACCAGTCGTTCTTGACACATTCTCTTCTCCAAGCATGTCCTCTTATGCGTAACTGTTCCCCTCCCATTCCAGATCCGTCCAATTTTGGAAGGATTGAGCTCACTGCCTTCCCTTTTTTACCCTCATCGAATGTATTCTTCGAAGCACCTCCCATCTCTGTCCCCACCCCATTATAATGTCAGCCAAATAAGGGACTGTCCTTTCTTCCCTTCTTCTGCCCTCTTTTTTGCTTTTCTCCCCTCTAATTCCTTCCCTTTCCTTCTCCCCCCCCCCTCCCCTCCAGATCTTCTCATCCCAACAGTCTTTAATGCTAGTGAGTCAACCAATGCAAAGACATCAAACCCGGTTATATATTTTTGGCTATAAGGATTTCTACCTTCTTATGATATTTTGAATCTTCTATTGATTTATTGAACCTCATTTTTTTAAATCAATATGAAGGACTTAATTTTTTTTCCCTTATGATATTTTTTCCCATTTACATTGATTCTGTGAAAACATCCATTAATAAAAGACAATTAGCAATAAGCTACCTTTCAGCATTTCATTGTGTGAAACACTACCTTTTTTTTACCAAATCCGTTACTGTTCTATTCAAATCCCCAACAGTTACTCACATGCTTCTTTTTGCCTTCATTTTACCTACCCTTAAGCTGAGATCATCCTAAATCGGAGAGATTCAATTGGTGAGTTGTGGTAATCTTAAGGACTGAGTAAGGAAAACTGTAAATAGTTGGCTTGTACCTTTATTTTCCAAATCCGTTACTGTTCCATTCAAATCCCCAACAGTTACTAACATGCTTCTTTTTTTAAGCTGAGATCATCCTAAATCGGAGAGATTCAATTGGTGAGTTGCGGTAGTCTTTAGGATTGAGTAAGGGAAACTGTAAAGAGTTGGCTTGAGGAAATATGGAATTGAAATAACTAATTAGTGAAAAATGAATAGTTAAAAGAAAGGCGTGTGACCAGAACTGGTTTGACTGAGAAGGTTAGTTGAAAAACGGGTCATCTCTGCGTGAGTCACTTGTGAGTTGTGTTGGGTTCGATCAATATTATGGCCTCGGGCGTTTCGTGTTTAATGGTTGTCCGATAAAACACATTAATAACCATCCATTGTTTCAGATATGAGATTTTTTGGAAAAGTTTCTAAACTACTAACCTAAGACGACTTGAATAAATGTGTTTTAAAACCACTTATTTAGGTCTTGAGAAGGTAGAAATGCCCTAAGTACAAGACTCTACTCCCTACTTCATTTACAATTTTTGGGATGGATAGAAACAGATGTAAGGAAAGCCATTCATTTACCTATTTTCTGCTGGCTTAATATTCTCATTGACATGCTCACATACATACCTAAATGGCTAAATGATGCGGTTTTTTATTAATTACATTTTAGGCAGTAGTAACATGTATGGTACTACAACAATTTGACCCACTGAATAGTGAATACCTATGCTCACAAAGCGCTACACTTGTTATACTCTTTTACTTAATTTTAAAACTAAGAAACTGGTCTTTCACTGCAGGTTGTGCTGAGTGTTGGAAGTGGAGATATGTGGGGCTTGTATGCTCGGTGGCATAGGATTAGAGGAGATCTAAACATGTGTTTGGAGGCTTTGCAGAAACAAGTTAGATCATACCAGGTACCTGACGAGATTATTTAATATTTATAATACTACATCAGTTGTTTTTTTCCTTCTTTTTTGTTAGTGAAAATAGTGTATTAATATATCAAGAGCAAAACAGAGAACGCGGATGAGACATTTTCAAAGGATTTATTTACACATAATAAGTAGTCTTCACCCGGTGCACATTGGCGTCACCGCAAAGCGAGGGTTCGGGGAAGGGTCCCACCACAAGGGTGTATATGGGCAAGCCCTCCTTGTCATTTTTTGGATAAAAGTCTGCCCCCAGGACTTGAACCCGTAACATATCAATCACACGACCAACACCTTTTCCAGTGCGCCAAGGCTCCCCTTCTCACCCAGAGCTGGTTCTTTCTTAAATTTTCAGTTCCGATAAGTAACTAGTGTGAAGTGAAGAAGCTTTGTCTGCGTTGGAACCACTATTCATTTTCTGCTACTCATTACAACACAAGTAATGTGCCATGAACATAAGTGACATGCTCGCCAGCAAAGTCTTCTGGCAAGAAGTTAGTATATAGTGGAAACATTTAAACAGTGACTTAGCTGGTGGCAAGAGAATAGTTCCCCTACAACCACATAAAATGTATTGCATCTGTGTCTAGTCAAGTGCTCAGTCTAAAGTTATGCTATCCACTTTATAACTACAAAATCAAGAAATGGTGAAGACACTCTTTTGAGCTGTACTCCTGTGTTGGCATATGCCATTAATTGGTATTGGATCTTTTAATATAATCTGAGTGTACACTTTTGAGTCTAAATAGCATTGGTGAAAGAAGACCTGGAATAGTTTGTATCTGTTAAGAGGTGTTTAATCTTTTAATTGCGCGATGGTGACCAGCAGCTAACAAAGGATTAACGGTTAAGTCGGTAACTCATACCGTTTGGGGTTGAAGGCATTGTGTAAAGGTTGCTTAGGATTGGAAATAATGAGCTCCGCCTGGAAATAAGTCAGAGGGCCCGAGGAGAGTTGATAAGGAGTTCTGTGGACCAGAGTGCAGAAGTGAGGGGTGAGCTAACAAGTCATGCTGCACTTAGCAGCTGAGGAGGTTCATGAGCATGGGGGTACTGAAGCGCATGCGGAGACCAAAGTTGGGACTCTGACCTGAGAGGTGGTTAGATCAGAATTCAGTCTTCAAGAATTGGAAATTTCTAGAAGCTAGGAGAGAAAATGAAGGGGGACTTGGTCTTAAGCAAGACCTAGTTTGTTGTAAGGAAGGCCGTATTTGGCTGAGTGTGTAGGCTCAGTGTAAGGCTGAAAAAGATGAGAAATAACTTGATGACAAAGAAAGAAGACCAACCTACTACTTAAAGTGCTCTTCTTGATGCAATACTGGACCTCTTGCTAGCAGGAGTTACCTTTGAAAGAGAAACTTTGATGATGCCTGCATAGACATGTGTTATAGTGCAGCACATGATCTTTTTTGCTAATGGAGTGGTGGCAAACTTCTTTATAAGTCTTATGATGAAATTGATGGGGTGTTTTTTTTTTAGAAGGGGAGCTTTGGCGCACCGGTTAAGGTATTGCTTTGTGATCGATAGGTCACGGGTTCACTTCCTGGGAGCAGTCTCTTGTCCAGAAATGACAACGAAAGGCTTGCCCTCTATACACCCTTGTGGTAGGACCCTTCCCCTGACCCTCGCGTTGCAGGGAGTTGGGGACCCCAATGTGCACCGGGCTGCCCTTTTTCGTTTTTTTTTTTTGGAAATGAAATTGTTGGTTGCTCGCTTTGTATAAATCTTTCTTAGGATGAAGGCTTACTGTTTGATCTACTTGGAGTTTCTCATCCTCGTAGAACACAATCATTGATCATTGCTTGATCTTCTCGCTTTCTGTAAAACTTAGCTATTCAATGTGAGGACTTTTGGTCCGTAATCTGTCTACTTTGGTTTCCTTATCTTGTGCTCATTCATTTCTGGCTTCCCAGGGTTCGGAAGTTGGGAATGATATCAATCAGTTCAGAAAGTTTGCTCGTGCATCATTGGAGCTTTGTAGGATATACTTGGACGTATCATCTGCAACAGGAAGTCGTAAAGAGCTCTATTCAGCAGATATGCATCTTCGAAGCACTATCAAGCGGGTAAATATTTCATTGAACTTAGTCAGATAGAAATAATAACTCTTTCTTTGAAGAGCTGAGCGTGTATTTAGTATTTACCATCTTGCCGCCCGTGCAGGCTAGTACATTTTCAGACACAGAAGAATACAAGGGCCTCCAAGTTTGCCTCAATGAAGTGGAGACAAGGCTCAACACTGAACCATTGACGTCGTTGTAGAATGGCTGATTAAAGTTATTCAGCAAAACTAATCAGGGCCTCTGGGTTTGCTTCCATGATGTTGATTGCTGAGGCCATATTTAATTCCAATTCAGTGGCTATATCTAGCTTGGCAATTGAAATATTTGTTGACACTGTATGTGAGTAAATTAATGAAACCAGTCCCTGTGTGGGAAGCTTCGATTGTAAGCGGTTTAAATCAAGCATATGGTCTCTAAGGTATTCATTTGGATAATTATCCGTTTCCTATTTGTGTTACTATCTGTGCTATTAACATTTAAGAAGTTTTTCTAAATCTGCTGTGTTACTTTGCACTGATATCCTATGCAGATGCAGTGATACAACTATGTGATATGACAAAAGTTCAGTGGATTCTACTCCATGCATCCTCTGACTAACGTCGTGCAACAGATGTTAGTGCCAGGGAGGACGATGAGGTACTGAATTCAATGGCTAGCTCTCGAAACCTATTTGTGCCTAATTAGCTATAGAAATTCAAGTAGTAACTTAATCCTCATGCATTATATTATTATACACATCTTATAATTCGCCTTTCTTTCTACTCAAGGTACGAAGTACAATGCTTTATTGAGGATGTTAAACTTAGTGTCAATTTATGTAGTTTTATTGATTTTGGTAAACTCTTGAATTTTGTTTTGCTTTTCGTCATGAATGTTACTACTGTAAAATTTAAGGCATGGGATTCCCAGAGTTTGATGAGAAGATGGACAATCAGGATTGTTATGTTTGGAGAATTGGGTTCTCAATTCTGATAAAATGACCAGAGTCGTGTTATTATGGAGGGTACTGGGTTTAGATTATATCCTTTAAATTTCCAATAATCAGCCCTATGGTGTGAAGATGTGAAGCTTGGTTTAGTGTTTTGAGTTACATTAGAGAGATCCGTACCGTCTTCCTTCCTCTCCCGTGTGTGAGCCCTAACCGAACTAGGCTAAGGGACAGTTACATTAGAGAGATCCGTACCGTCTTCCTTCCTCTCCCGTGTGTGAGCCCTAACCGAACTAGGCTAAGGGACAG
>JBBYHQ010000014.1:3853624-3866323 GCA_038382645.1 Spergularia azorica
TAAGAGATCCAGTCTGTGTAGACTGTAGCCTGCCGTTGCAGAAAGTACTGAAGTCCTACGGCAGCATTTTGCATAAGATAGTCTTACACTAAGTTGAAGCACAACATGGTTAGAACTCAAAGGTTGTGGGGTGAGCTTTGAAAGTTAATCAAGGCTCTGCTTTCCCTCATCTGATTTCCTTGGGAAATTTTTACCCGTATTTTTTAGTAAATTGGTAAGAAAGTAAAAGAAAGACGATGAGAGTAGCAAGCACCAAGTTTAAATTCCATTCATCATAATTACAGTCAATCAATTTCTCATCTAAAAACAGAGCAATCCTCCTTTTCTATAGACCTAGAACTCCAAGGGGTGTTTTTCCTTGTCCAGCTTCAAAGTAGAATGTTAACATAGCCAACATTGCAATTCTAGCGTGCTTGATCTCAGCCAATTTAAGTCTCTCTAGCTTGTCTTGATTGGGGACATAGACACCGTTCTCCATGCTCCCTGCCAGGCGCAGTGGGTCGAAAAACTTGCCACCAGGGTAACCTTGTTCTCCGGTTGCGTTGGCAAAGTTCTCAGCAGTTTTTGACCATGGAGTTGCCCACTCCACGGATTGTGAGTCTGGGTTAAAGAAATCCACCCATCTTTTGCTCTCAACCCAACCCATGAGAAGGAGTTGGGTTCCCAGCAATGTGGGGAACGAAAATGGAGCCACGGCTCCTGGGGCAGCACCAGCCTCAAACCATGGGATGCCGCTCCATGCCTGACCCACAAAGATCCCTAACACTGCAAGCATTGCCCATCGCCCGTGGATTAGCTCTGCTTCTCTGTACCATTTCAGGAATGCTGGATCCTTGCCTAGACCGAGTGGGTCGAAACCAAAGTCTCCTGGTAGTCTGCAGTTCAGTAAAGTTTCGGTTAGATAGCGAAGCAGATGAGGTAATTTGTGTAATATCAATATGAAATATTGTTACATCGGAGATGTGTATATGAGCGATAAAATGAATTTCCGCTACTCCGTAAATAAGACATCCAGTAATGTAGTATCTCAAACATATACATTAAATCTTGTATAGGACAGTAAGTCTTGTATAGGACGTATGCTACTAAGGTTGACGCTGTAAAATAAAAGGAGAGGTTATTAAAAATAAGAACTTACGAGCCATCCAGCCACTCGGGGTCGACTAAGTTGCCACCACCTCTAACAGCCGGAATCCAAGACTTTTTCCCTGTGGCTGCGGCTGCAACAACCAGCTTCCTAGTTGTTGAAACGCCATTGTTAACAGGGACAGCAGCTCCAAACAGAGACTGGACACTCTTCTTCCCGGACAAGAAGGGTGATTTGAACCCGTTTACTACTGCGGTAGCAGATGTTGCAGCTGCCATTTTTTTTAAATTTTTTTTCTCCTTGTGGAAAAACTAGTGTTGTTTAAGCCAGAATATGTTGCTCTCTATGCTCTTGTCTGTGCTGATTTTATGACACTTAAGAGTTGAGTTTGTGGGGCTGAGGAGATCAAAAGAGTGTGCATGAGAGGAGCCAACTAGGACGACTGAAATCCAGAGGAGATATGTCAATGGATATATACTGGATAGATAAGTAGCCAATCGGGTGTTAGATTCTGCCCACATTTTCGAAATTTTCTAACCACTTGTGTTATCTTTGCTTTTTTTTTTTTTTTTGGCTAGAATGATTTGAAGCAACAAATTAACTGGGGGCAAAAATATACGCGAACTAAACTAACTCGATTCAAATTGTTCGCAATCAACCTGATGCGAAAGACATGGCCGTAACTGTCAGTCGAAACTAACATGATCGTAATGATTGCTGTATGTGCGTGTAACTAGGACTGACAATTGGCTGGGTAGTATATGGTTGGTTTAGCTAGTGTATGGTTGGGTTAAGGTGGTTAGGAATCTTAGGATTATATTGAGTTTGGGACTAGTTCGATTTGGGCATAGAGTCTGGCAATCGTCAAGCTTTTGGTGTACACAATTAGGTCAATCGGGGTCAATATCCGGCAATTGAGATCATTAGCACGCTGAGATGTTATTTATCTCGCTCATTCAACACAAACTTGGTCAATATTCTTAGGTTAACTATTTTCTCTTTAAGCTGTTAAGTTTAATATGAAACGCTCTAACTAGGATATTTTTTATGTTTATTACTACATTGATGATTTTTGACCCCTACTCGAATTGGGTAATTGATTCACAATGTGTAATTCTAGTGGGTAAGGTCCTGAATAATTGTTCGAATTACTCTAGTTAGATTAGTTATGTCTTATATCTAACAACTCGGTGGCGCGAGTTATAATGTTGACTAGTACCTATAAGGTAAGCGGGGTACAAGAAAAAGATCGGTCACCCTTCTAGATAGGGTGCCGCTAATCTTATCAAAATTCGGGATAGATACAAACAGAGACGAAGAAGACCCAAACAAAGGGTATTCGTCCCGAGGATTAAAGGATAAAATGCCCCAAATTAGCAACCAATCAGCTGCTTAATTTCCATCCCTAAAAATGTGACAAATTTCAAACTTTAAAAGAAGCAAGAAGGCATTTAATATCACGAAGAATCGTAACCTAAAAAACAAATATTGCGGATATAAAATCAATCTTTTCTGATTCCCTTTCCGTTTCCTCTATTCGAACCAAACGGCCCCTTAGTTACACAGTGTCGCATTATTTCATCAAATAAGCATGGTACTCCGCTAACTGCTCTGATGCTGTCATCGAATGATACAGAATCTTAACATCAACATTTCTAATGCGTTTCCGCCGCTCAATAGAGTTTTTGAATAAATGATAGCTTTTCGAAAGAAAGGTGTGTGGAAAGCTATGTACGTATGATGAAATATAAGATAGCTCTGATTTTTTTCGTACCGCCCAACGGTAGAAATTATATCGATTCATTTACATTAGAAAACTTAAATTCTCAATTAATTAAACAAAGTGAATTCAAAACAAAGTTGATCTACACACGGACCAATACTATTAATGTGTAGAGTGTCCCGTTGTTTACACTTATCTGTCTTTGGTTGTATATTTTGTGGTAGTATCTCAAATTTACTTTATTGTAAAGTGCCGTTTGGCTTTTTATCGATGTGATTTTATCATTCCCGTAAAAAAAAAAAAAAAAAAAATGCCAAACTAGTGAATAACGAAGGCTATGTTCGGCCCATAGTAATATGACCTTAACAATTCGAAACTCTCAAAAACAGGGAAAAAACAATCCAAACCTATATCATTTATCCTCGTGGATCAAGCACAAGGTTTCCGGATCCGGGTCACACGACCTGTTTGCAGCAAACCCTAATAACTATATACAATCCACATCTCTCATTCTCTCATACTCTGCGCCTCCTCTTTCACTCACTCAGAAAAACCCTTAAAACTTTCCAAAAAAAAAAAAACCCAAATCTTCCCCAAATCATGGCCGATGGCCTCAATCTCGATCTCGATCTCCCCCCTCATGTCGACGAAACCCTGATTGTCGGCGACTCCAATCTCCCCTCTGATGTTGATGTTCCGGACTGAGCTCCCCTGTACGGCCTCGATCACTTACGCAACCTCCCTCCCCTGATCTCTGGCGGCGACATCGATCTGTCACTCCAGCTGTCATCCGATGGTCCTGTTGTCGTTGGCGTTCCCTTGATTGCTGGCTATGTGAAGACACCGGATTTGAGAGGAGAGGGGCATGGGTGTTGTCCGAAGATAATAAGAATCAAATACCGTTAGAATGGAAGCATCGGTTCCATGATCTCATAGGTCGCGGAGAGGTTCAATTTCTGTGGTTTGGTGAGGAAAAAGATCCCTTCATTCTGAAACTGAAACTGAAGCTGTCGACGTCGACGTCGACCAAGTGCAAGCATGGGTTGGAACCCTGTTTTATAACAGGAAAAGGCTGGATCTGGGTAATGGGTCTGTTGCGGTGGATTTTATAAGTCGTGATGGTGTGGAGTATATCCGATTCTTTCAAGGAATTGAGAACAGACCCTTTCTACTCCCTGAAGCACAACCGTCCATGGAGATCTACGAGTACTGGTCCAAGGTATTTGTTTATTTTCATGTTTCGAAAGTTTAATGCTTTTTCGGTTTACTTAAGTTTTTTTGTCATTTAATTAGTTTCCTTGGGGACTGTGTTTTGCATTCCTTTGATAAGGTGTGAGTGATTAGTTTTGAGAACACTAAAATAGTATAAAATTTGTAAGTTTCTGTGACCCAAAAAATAGGAACATTCAAATGAAAGGAATAAGTTGTCGTTAATTGCAAAAGACGTGGGTTTCTTCGGTTTGTCATGTTGATCTTGAATTTCATGTTTCAATTAGGATTTATTTTTGTTGGTTTGGGACTGCTAATGAGGTTGTTAATTTGTTAATGCTACTGCATGCCTCAAAGTCCGAGTTAAAGTGTGAATCGAAAATAGACTTTCTCCAATAAGAATACGCTACATCAATTTGTGTTTGGTCTTATTATATCGTCACTTGAATAGGTTTGCTGAGAAATGACACATTATGAAGGAGCCTAGGATTTCAAGAGTAGGCGTAGATACCAAGTCCTCAATTCTGCTTTTCGACTGCATGTTTCAAAAGTTGCTTCTGTATTAGTATTCTGTTGTGCAAAATTTCCTTATTGATGTTGGCTACCTCAAGGGGATTGGATTTTCGAGGGTACTAAGAAGTAAGAGACGCTCCTTACTTGCATTTGTCGATGCAAACGGATCAACATCACTTATTATTCCCTCACTGCATATTTCAAAGTTGTTGTATCCTAACATGGGACTCTATTTGGGCTGTTTTCATGATTTAGCTTTATGCAAATTTCTATGACTGATTGTTGTTTGTTTTGTAATTTCTTTTGGCAGGAATTCATGATTTCTGAGATGGAAAGAATGAAGCTGGCTCTTGACTCTCTTGAGGAGCTTATCTGCCCCAAAGCATATCCGAAGAATCGATGGAATTCTGATGCACTGAAGTCTTGTGAGAGAGCCCGTCAAGATGCAGTCCGGAGAAAGTTGGAGGCTAGGAACCAAAGTTATCTAGACCAGTACCAAGTGTTGGCTGCTAAAGCTAAGGCAAAGGCTGAGATGGAAGCTGCGGCTAAGGAGGAGGCAGCACTACACAGCAAGGATGCAGCGGCTAAGGAGGAGGCAGCACTACGCAGCAAGGATGCAGCGGCTAGGGAGGAGGCAGCACCGCACAACAAGGATACAGCAGCACCAAGCTTGGGAGGAGGCAGCAGCACCTAGCTAGGCTTAGCAGACGTAGTTGACAAATAGTAGTTTAATTAATCAAAGCTTTTACTGACAGATTCTGAGAGATATGTGTGTTAACTTCGAGCATTTCTTGTGAAAAAATATTGGCCATTGTGTGTGGTTGCTCTGTTTTGGACGTGCTGAGTATGCTAATATATGACAGACTTGGCCAGGTTGTGTGGTGATTACAAGTTGCACATATAGATTTTGCTATATCATTCCCCCATTTTTCTTAGGGATGCGGATGGGCATACTATTGGCCTACTGCCACACTAAGAGTGTGTTTGGAAACAAGGATTTGATTCTCAAATTCAAATTTGACACAAATCTCATGTTTGGGAACTCAATAATTTGAGAATTTGGATTTGTGTCAAATCCTTTGGAATTTGTATCAAATCCAATTAGATTAAAAATAAATTACACCTCAAGAGGTGTCATTTTGAAATCCCACCCTCCCCAAACATTTGATTTATATTTGAATTCCACTTTCTTAAATGATGGAATTAAAACGATTACAAATTTTCAAATTGATGTTTCCAAACGCTACCTAAATGCAATCATCCACGTTAATTACAAGTGCAACCGACTATGACACCCATGTCATTCCTTCTTTGGTTTGGCTTCCCCGATTGAATCGTTACGTGGATAAGTGCGATGGGGTCGTGGATTTAAGTCTACCCTTAATTAATAGAGAATTTTTTTTGTCCAATCTTATCATTTGTCTTATAACAGTGATTATTATTTTTACATGTTTTATACCCCGGTATTACTAGTATTTTGTCCTCATTTTTAGGGTTTAAACACATTTTGTTATTGTTATGCAGGTTTATGGGTTATGCTCTTGAATTGGAAAGAAAGGCGAAAAACGTATAAATTCGCTAATATTATGTGGACTTTATGTGGGCTTTGTAAAACGATCATAACTTTCACTCTAGAGCTCCGTTTAATGTGATTCAAGTTGCGTTGGATAGCTTGAAGATGAGGCTACAACTTTACTGAAGAAGCTAAGACCAGATTCAGCCATCTATCATGCCGAAAATGGGCCAGAAAGTAGACAATTCATTGCTTGGTTCGTTACTTGGTCGTGGATTTGTCGTGGATTTGTACATTGTGGGCCAAGTCATTAAGGGTTTAGAGCAAGGCTGGAGGTTTAATAACTTAGACTTTCCTTAATCTAAGTTGGATTAGGGGACAAGCTTTGTAAAATAAAAAGAAAAGGAAAGTGAACCCTTTGGAAAGTATAAAAGGCCGCTGACTGGACCCCGATATATGTACTTTGAGCACACAAATACAGAACACGGGCAGAAGAAGAGAGGCAGCAGTACAGGAGGACGAAGAGTAGACTCGTGTGAGAAGACGATCAACGACGACAGTCCAACATAGTCCCATCTCACTCCTCTCCGGCAACCCCTACGCCACTGTTCGAATCCCTGGACGCCGACGAGTCTTCTCCGATTAGTAACGGCCTTTGACGAGCCACATTCCACCGCAAAAAAACGCTCTTTCACGTTTTTTGACATCATTTTTGTTAAATTTGGCCGCCGACGTCCATCTGCACCGGTGTTCTAAACCCTCGCCGGCCACCACGGTTGCTCGTCGTCGTCGATCTACTCAACTCCGACACCGCCTCTCGTTCTCGCCGTGGTAAGTTGAATTGAAATGGTGGCAATGTGAGGAAAGAGAGGAGAAACGAGAGGGCGGATATGGTGGAGTCGCCGGTTGGAGGTCGCGCCTTGGTCTGCCGGCGACTGAGTCACAGCCGGAGTAGGTTAGGGCGGGGATTCGGAACAGTAGCAGTGGTGGAGGAGGATGGCCGGAAGGGTTTGGGGTGGTGTGCGGGAGGAGAGAGAAAATGGTGAAAGGTGAGTTTTTTTTTTTTTTTTTTGGAGTTACGTATTTTTGGTGGTGGAGTTACAAGAGTTACATCTTTAATTAAGGAGTTAAGTTGAAATCACGCGTTTAATTGGTTGAGTTAAGTTGGAGTTACGTGTTTTAGTTGTTAGAGTTACGTGTTTTAATGGTGGAGTTAAGTTGGGGTTATGTGTTTAATTAATGGAGTTAAGTTGGAGTTACATGTTTTATTTGGTGGAGTTAAGTTGGAGTTACGTGTTTTTGTGGTGCAGTTAAGTTGGAGTTACGTGTTTTAGATGATGGAGTTAAGTTGGAGTTATGTGTTTTAGATGATATAGTTAAGTTCGAGTAACGTGTTTTAGTTAGTAGAGTTAAGTTGGAGTTACGTGTTTTAGATGATGCAGCTAAGTTGGAGTTACGTGTGTTAGTTAGTGGAGTTACATGTTTTAGATGGTGGAGTTAAGTTGGAGTTACGTGTTTTAGTAAGTGGAGTTACGTGTTTTAGTAGTGGAGTTACGTGTTTTAGATGGTGGAGTTAAGTTGGAGTTACGTGTTTTAGATAGTGGAGTTAAGTTGGAGTTACGTGTTTCAGATGATGGAGTTACGTGTTTTAGTTGGTGGAGTTATGTTAGAGTTACGAGAGTTAAGTTGAAGTTGATGGAGTTTTGATATTATTGGAGTTATGCAATTTAATTATTGGAGTTAGGTGATTGGAGTTACGGATTTTAGTTTGTGGAGTTAATCGTCTGGAGTTACTGATTGTAGTTAATGGAGTTATGCCATTGGAGTTATGCAGTTTAGGTTATGGAGTTATCAGAAATCAATGGATGAGATTCCTCCTGATTTCTGAATCAATGGTTGAGATTGCTTCTGATTTCTGACAGAATTGATATTTCTGACCGGATAGACCCCCTATATATATAATCAGAAGTAATCTCAGCCATTGATTCAGAAATCAGAAGGAATCTCAGCCATTAATTTCAGTTAACTCCATAACCTAAACTGCGTAACTCTAGTGGCTGAACTCTATCAACTAAAATCAGTAACTCCAGACGCTTAACTCCACAAACTAAAATCTGTAACTCCAGTGATCTAACTCCATTAATTAAATTATATAACTCCACTAATTAATATCAAAACACCACCAACTTCAATTTAACTCTCGAACTTTAACCGATATATGACTCATTTGTCCTCTTTTTCATGTGATTCTTGCCCTCCCGTCTCCTACTTTTGATGATTTTATAGTTGTTTTCCCGCTCTTTTCATATATATGTTTATCTTGGCTCAATTCCATGCCATTTTGCAAATTTTAGTGCATTTTCTATTCAGTACGAGAATCGGGTTCTGCAGTGTGGTTTTGGCTTTTGCATGGGCACCTACGGAGCATGTTGGAGCGGAACCCGAGGCATTTGGAGAGTCAAAGAGCGGAGATATATCTTAGAGCGGGACCCTAGGTACGGGAATTGAGAGTAAGGGATGATGATATAAGTTTGGAAGCAAAGAGAGGGCAAACACATGAGTTGAAGACTTTTCGTACAAAGGGGTAATTTGAAACAGTCATATCTCGAGTTCTAGAGCATATATCGGGACAATTCCAGTGGGATATGAAATTTTATCTCGTTAGCTTTCTAATGATATATTATAAGCCCAATTTGACCACGAAACGAGTGAGATATGGCCTTCCAAAGTCAAGTGCGCGCGCCAATTTTTGGGCGCTTGGCCATACGCTCGCCGAGCGGATGGCCTAGCGTATAACCATCGGAGAGCATGTGGCCGAGCGCACATCCACTCGGCCGAGCGGATAACTCCACTCGTCGAGTGGATATCCACTCGCCGAGTGGATAGGCCGTGTGAAAGCCCAGATTTCGCCTTAGACACGTTTTTCCGTTTTGTCTTTTTGCACAACTATATATACTCACCTACCCCTAATTGTGTAGTCACTTTTCATTATTTTAGATATTTTTAGGTTAATTTCAAAAGGGGATCTAAAACTCTTTCTCTCTCCTCTAGTTTGAGCTTTGTTTTCTCCACCATTGTAATTCTTGCATCTTTTTATGTTTCACTTCAATTTGTTGAAGATTTTCACAATAATTCTCAAGTTTCATTATTAATATAATTCAAGTCTTATTCCATTCACCTCTTCTCTTGTCACTTTTATATGGGTAACAATTATTTCTCCCTTTTACTTATTGTCATTTATCTTGTTTTAATTATTGTTAATTCATGTTTATTAGTCAACTAATTAGATTTGTCTTCCAAGTTTGAATCTTTAGCCAATTCCTATGTTAAGTATCATGTTTAGGGTTCTATTAATTGTGATTAGTGTTAGTTTAACCATGTGTGAGTAGTTTCTACAGCTAGGGGTGAGGTTAATGGGTTAAAGTTGTGAACTTTATGTTTAGGGGGGCTGTCTAATGGTAATTACTTGAAAAACATGCTACTCACTACGCCAGAAATACAATATAACACCGGGTCTAAAATTAACATGACACCGGTTATACCCGGTGTCTGGACTGCCGGTGTCCTAAACTCGAAAAAAACCCGGTGTGAAAAGTAGGACATAAGACACCGGTTGGGTCCAAAACCGGTGTCTTATGTGTGATTAGGATCTGGTCAAACAGGCACATAAGACACCGGTTATGTCCCCAACCGGTGTCTAATGTGCACAAAATTTTCAAAAAAAAAAGAGAAATAATTTTTTTTACTGCATGCTACGAAACCCCAATTGTTCCTCCTTTGTATACCCACTCCCACCTACCTTGCCACCACCGTACAACCCACATATGTTTTAACGATTGGTAAATATAGATGACTATTTATTTTACTTATTATTGTGTTTTAATCAACATGGGAGACTTGAGATTGAAATTGGCTAATTAGACTTGGAATTATTGATTAATTGCATGAGAGTGAATTAATTAGTAAT
This sequence comes from Spergularia azorica, assembly GCA_038382645.1. Taxonomy (NCBI): domain Eukaryota; kingdom Viridiplantae; phylum Streptophyta; class Magnoliopsida; order Caryophyllales; family Caryophyllaceae; genus Spergularia; species Spergularia azorica. The sequence goes on from JBBYHQ010000014.1 coordinate 3,863,637, forward strand.
TAGCCCTTGGTTAATGGCTTGAGAGAGAGTTCAACCCCCTAAACTAAAGACCTAAACTTTATACTCGTTAACCTCTTTAACCCCTAGCGTTCGTCAATTATTGTCTAAACCCGAGTTTTAGTTTACTTAGCTACTAGTTTGTGTGTTTAAATTGTTGGTTTGTAGAAAATAGCTAGTAGTTTAGACCAAAACTTTAATTCTTGATTTGATTAGACTAAAATTAGGACTTAATCGATAGACAACCACCCTCCGTCCTCGTGGATTCGACCCTAACCTATATGCTAGGATGATTAGACTCGCTTGAACTTAGTTTTAGACGTTGTCATTAACATAACTCCACTAACTAAAACACGTAACTCCATCATCTAAAACACGTAACTCCAAGTTAACTCCACTGTCTAAAACACGTAACTCCAACTTAACTCCATTATCTAAAACACGTAACTCCAACTTAACTCCACCATCTAAAACACGTAAACCACTAACTAAAACACGTAACTCCAACTTAACTCCATCATCTAAAACACGTAACTCCAACTTAACTCCACCATCTAAAACACGTAACTCCACTAACTAAAACACGTAACTCCAACTTAGCTTCATCATCTAAAACACGTAACTCCAACTTAACTGCACTAACTAAAACACGTAACTCTAACTTAACTCTATCATCTAAAACACGTAACTCCAATTTAACTCTACCATCTAAAACGCGTAACTCCAACTTAACTCCACCAAATAAAACACGTAACACCACCGCGAAAATCACCATTTTAATGCCACTTTTCGCTCTTGTTTTCGTCAGATCTGGCCGCCGCCGCCCTACCTCTACGCCGTCGATCTACATGCTCGCCGGTAATTTCTTTTCGTTCTCGCACATAATCTGAAGCCGAGGAGGAGAGAGATTGAGGGCGAGTGAAAGGTAAGTAAATGCGAGGGTGGCCGTCGTTGGAGATTGTACGGAGATGTCTTCATCGTCGACGACTGGTGTGGTTGCTGCGACTGTCAAGACTTCATTGACGGCGGCTGGTGTGGTTGCTGCGAAATGAATTGATTGATTGATGGATTGAGGGGAAATGAGAGGGGCGTGAAAGGTGAGGAGAAGGGGAAATGGTGTCACACGTGGTGGGGCGTGGGATCGCCGGATGACAGAGGTGAGTCAGGTGGTTCCAATGTTGTTTCAGTGGCGGTAGGTGATAGTTGTGGTGGCGCCTGGGGTTGTTTGGTGGTGCGTGGTGGTCTGGTTTGGGGAGGGGGGAGGGGAGGAGGAGAGAGAAAATAAGTTTGTTGTATATTTTTTTTTTTTAGTTTTAATTTTGGCCGTTAGATTAGAGTGATTTGATGGTTTAGATTTGTGCATTTTATCATCAAAATCAATAGAAGTACATTTTATAAAACCAAAACAAAAAAAATGCATTTTGTTAAATTAGAAGTGCATTTAACAAGAAGAAGTGCATCTTTTTAATTAGAAGTGCATTTTGTTAAATTGGAAGTGTGTTTTATAACAATAAGTGTGTTTTGTTAAATTAGAAATGCATTTTATAAAACCGATCACATTTTGTTGCATTAAAAGTGCATTTTATAAAACTACAGCGACAAAGTGCATTTTGTAAATCAGAAGTGCATTTGATAAGAATAAGTACATTTTGTTAAAATGGAAATGTATTTTGGTAATTAGAAGTGCATTTTAAAAGAATAAATGCATCTTGTTAAATTCGAAGTTGATTTTGTTACATTGAAGTGCATTTTATAAAAATAAGTGTATTTTATAAGAATAAAACGACAAAGTGCATTTTGTTTAATTAGAAATGTATCTTGTTAAATTAGAAGTGCATTTTGTTAAATTGAAGTGCATTTTATAAAAATAAGTGTATTTTATAACAATAAAACGACAAAGTGCATTTTGTTTAATTAGAAATGCATTTTGTTAATTAGAAGTGCATTTTGATTAATTGAAGTGCATTTTATAATAATAAGTGTATTTTGTAATAATAAAACGCCAAAGTGCATTTTGCTTAATTAGAAGTGCATTTTGTTAAATTAGTGTAGACACCTGCATTTGCCCCTACCCAAATGCCCGATGATGAAAGGACAATATACAGTGAACTGCGTCTACTTGCTCTACTATGTGAACCACCGTTGTCGTGAATCCGTTAGCAACTGCGTCTTCACTTAAAACAAGGCAAAAAACAACCACTTTTCTCCCTTTTTACACCTGACCTAACTCAGGATTGACTCGCGTGCTTAAATCGCCAAAAATCATCAACAAAACACGTTTTTGTACGTCATTTGCCCACCCAAATTCACATGTACAATATTCATGTCGTGAAAAGACCAGAAATGCAATTTTGTATGGTGCGTCAAGGGGTCCAGGCGCACCTGTAGGCCCGCATAGAGGCCTTGGCGCACCACCAGCTGCGCCTGACGCGCCAACACCTGCGCATGACGCACCGGTGCCTGCGCCTGACCCACCGGTGCCCGCACCTGACGCACCAATACGTGCGTCTGACGCACCGACTCCGTGCCAGACGCATCGAGAGCTAGCTTAGCCGAAACCCTAGGCCTTCCTCTACTATAAATACAACCTCCTCCACCCCATTTCACACTTTTACACACCATTTTCACCCCGAATCTCTGCTCCTCTCTCTTCCATTCTCTCACACAAAACCCTAGCAACTACAACACAA
>JBBYHQ010000014.1:3866423-3880424 GCA_038382645.1 Spergularia azorica
AAGTGCAGGTCACCTTTGTGTTGGGATGATGTGGGCGAAAGACAACTTTTAGGTCCCGAACTGGTACAACAAACCGTAGACAAGATACATGTAATAAGGGGGCGTATGAGAGCTGCTCAGAGTCGACAAAAGAGTAACGCCGACAAGAAAAGACGAGACATGGATTTGAAGGAAGGAGAGAAAGTGTATCTCAAAGTTTCGCCAACCAGAGGAGTGTACAGATTTGGAGTTCGCGGAAAACTCAGCCCGAGATTTATTGGTGCATATGAAATTCTTGAAAGGGTTGGGAGGGTATCGTATAGATTGGCCTTACCGCCAATACTCTCAGGAGTCCATAATGTGTTCCATGTTTCGATGCTTAAGAGGTTTGTTCAACCGGACGAACAAATTATGGAAGTCAAAACTATTCAACTCCAGCCAGATTTGAGTTACGAAGAACGACCACTGAAAATCTTGGGCCAAGAAATCAAGGTGTTAAGAAACAAGACAATTTCGTTCGTCAAGGTGCATTGGAACAATCACGATGAAAGAGAAGCCACTTGGGAAAAAGGGGCGGACATGAGGGAAAACTATCCGTACCTGTTCGAATCTTAATATCAGTAAGTTTCGGGACGAAACTTTTCATTAGGAGGGGTGGATGTAATAACCCACTTTTTAATAATAATAGTAAAAAAAAAAAAAAAAAAAACAAAAACAAAAAGAAGTTACGTAGAAGGGGAGCCTAGGCATTTAATGCCTTGACTTGTGATGTCATTTTTTTTTTTAAATAAAACGGGATTTCATTAATATCGTTGCCAAACGGTACTTATTCAAGAATTGTAACGATACAAATATCATCAAAAAGATCTAATTGACACAATCCTTCGCTAATTAACAAAATTGATCCCTCGCACGTCGACGTCTTTGCGTCTTTCATCGGCAGTAGACATCTATGTAACTCGACAAAGAAAAGGCAATTAACGTAGTTAACGATATTTGATGCTGAATTCATTGAGGATTACCGATCTGCGAACAACTTCCGTCTTGGACAAATGGGGAAAAACACCACTGATAATGAGATCAAACCTCACGAAGGAGCCAATAAGACCCCACAACGGAGTCAACAAAACCTCACAAAGGAGCCCAAAAGGGTCTCACAACAAATTACCTCACAAAGGAGTCGCAAGGATCTCACAATGGAGCAAAAAAAAACCTCACAAAGGAGTCACAAAGTACTAACAATGGAGCCAAAAAAAGATTGAATGAAATCAATCAATGGTGAAAATTTTATTCTGCAAAACCTGAATAAAACATATAGATCAATAATACGATAACTAGGGACTTACCAACGGGTAAAGGATCCGATGGCAGCCCAAACTAATCAAAGATGAGGGAGGCTAAGAGGAGGAATTTTAGAGAGAGGGGCTAGGGTTTTTTTGTGTAAAAAAACTGACTTGTGATGTCCTTTGCTTTGGGTGAAAACTTTTCACTCTTGGGGAATTGCATTTCCCCCTGAATACTTCGTCTATAAATAGCTCCACATTTCGCTCATTATTCGACGCAAATCAACACACAAGTGTTGTACTGAGCGAAATTAGAACTGAAGTGCTTCAGAGCATAAGCACACCACATATAAAGTGAGTTTCGAGTGTTATAAGATTTCGTAAAGATTCACGAAATAAGTAGTTGTTACGTACGTGCGAAAAGTGACATCTTCTTAGCAAGGCTCTGTAGAAATAGTCATCGTCACTTAACGTAGCCAAGGTATAACTCTTAAACTGTTATGAAATTATTATCGTTAGACAACGCCGTTAATATTTTCGTATACGTTTTCGATAATTGATTAACCTTGTGGCGAATCGTTATTACGGTGTAAGTAACTCGGCGGAATTACCCTAGTTTGTGAACGTCACCGTATTAACAACTAACCCAATAATAAAATATGTTAGTGGTAAATAGTAGCTCCATGATTATAAAGTAACACGGCGGAATTACCCCAGTGGTGAAAATAATGTTTGAGTGAATGATTTCCACTAAAAGGCGATAAATAGTAAATTAACAATTTGATTAAAGAATCGCCACTTTTAGAATTCGGACGTAGTTGGACACTTGGACAGTTAATTATCAAACAATCGACAGTATAATTTCATTACCAAAATTATCTTAAATAAATAATTTACTCGACTTTATTTACTTAGAACGAGAGAACGCACAAAGTAGTATCGCGGTGGTTTGGAATTCAGGTAATGGACTATTTCTAATTTAACTTATAGTATTATTTTTATACTTTAATGCTTATTTTTGAAAGAGGATCGAGTACTGCAAACTCTGATTATTTTCTGAACTACTTTGTTAATGTTATGTTCTGGCTAACTTTGAAACGATGATATCCTCCTGGCCCTGCCAAGGGAGTAAATTGGTACTGACTGAGAACTTCTGAACTAACCAGAACTACACTACCCACTACTGGAATTATTTATACTTATACGAATTATTATTGTTTTACTATTTTAGCAATTGTTTGATCCGGTTAAGTCGGAAACTGTCTTTTACTGGGCTGTTGAGCTCACCCTTTCAATAATAATTCTTTTCAGGAAATCAATACTAGCTGGAGGTGGGAATTTGAGTGAGCTACCCAAGTCGTCTTGTAACATAAATGATGGCCTTAGTAATCGTTTGTACCATAGTATTCGTATGTATAATATTGTGTATTAGATGTTGTGTACCTTCAACTTTCGAGGAATAAGAATGGCTTACCCTACTTATTGTAGGTTGCCGTCTGTTATGTTCCAATAATGGTTTTGGGGCGTGACAGCCGCCCCTCCCTAGATGTCGCCGCCCCTCTTGGCCTAGTTGCCACATCTCCTCTAATCTTTAAAGTGCAAAAATGGGGAAATGGGGGAGAAGGAAGGGGCGGCGGGGTGTGGGAACGGCAGAGGGGAGGTCAGGGTGGCCGGCCGAGCAAGGTGGCTGGGTCTGGGCCGGAGTCGGTGGTAGTCTGCGACGGTCGCCGGCGGGGTTAGGGTGGTCTTGGGTGAGGTGGGGGGGTTGGGGAGGAGAGAGAAAAGGGAGGGGTGGGTTTTTTATTTTTTTGTTTTTGTTTCTTAGCTTTAATCTCAGCCATTCTTCTAAGTTGGATGTGTGGTTCAGATAACTTCTGACCTTCTAACATAAATTTACTTCTGACTGGATGCAACCCCTATAGTTTAAACCCAAATTCACTTGAAAATTAATGAATAAGCGGGAAATTGTTATGTGATTAGCACTAATGCGTATGAAAAAACAAATTCATTTGCTCTACTTTCTATTTTTCTTTCTCTAACTAAATATCTCAATGTGAACGAACAACTCGATCATACCTGATTACACAGAGTATATTAAACTTAATAATACAAAAAAAAAATCACAATAAATAATTTATGACATTTATTTAAAAAAATTTATTCATAAACCTCGTTCATCATTTCCCATTGCTCATTTTTTTCGTCATATGTTCATTAGTTACTATTTCTTATCCCCTTATGCCATCAACCTGTCTAATTCAACCTATACTCATGTAAAAACCCGGCCACCATAATTATCAAAACACTCTTCTCTCGCTTCTAAACAGCCATCACAATCGTAAATGTCTTCCCATTCTCAGGACTCTTGATGAATATGAGAATTAATTTAGTGAATATAATATTTGGATTAATATGACAAATAATTTAATGGATATATAAAATTAACAAATGAACATATAAGGATATGTAGTATTTATACACGCGCTTGATACATTGGATTTACAGGATTGTTTAGCCTATTGATATTATTGTGTGGATGTTACACCCAAAATTATAGGAAACTATGTCCCGTCAAAATAAAATTTGCAGTTGAAGATGATTTATTTTTAATGAAAATATAGTAGATGCATGGATCAGTCTTACAATATTGAAATTTTCGAAACTTCACAATTACAAATAGCAAAGATAAGTGATCGAATTCATCAAAGAGATAGGAATTCAACAAACACCCCCCTAATTATATCGTTGTATAGAAGACACATTGCTTTGTTTCCAATACTTGTCTTCCCTACCTAAATTTTCATTATTTTGACAACTTGAAACACATATGACAAACGCATACTTTTTTATGCTAATTCAAGCAAAATACGAAAGTATATATAGTACGTCAAATTAAAATGTAACGTCAAATGGAAAACCAATGGCCAAAAGTCATTTTATTGACTATCACCATTTAAAAACAAAAAAAGAAAAACTTTCAAACTAACCTTTGTATTCAATGAAAAAAAAAGTTAAGGTGTGGAAGATGAAACATTATTAATAATTGAACAAATAAATATTTATTAAATGTATGTATTTTTTTGTATACAATAAAAATAATTTTATTAATTTTAATGTGGTGTAGTATGACAAATCAGCAGTCTACGTGACTTTTTTTTTTTTTTTGCTAAATATTTAGCTAATATGCTTAGAAGATGACACGTAGGATTAGAAGATATTTTATGTTAGTCTATTAATATTATTACATACATTAGGGAGATTTTGGATTTGTGATATGATGTTATGGAGGTGATAGCTACGTACCGTATGTTTGGCCGACCACGTTTACTTCAGTGATGATTTGAGAAGAGATAATTGGACAACCAAAGGTATGGTCGGAGACTCGGAGGTGATGATAATGGTTTCCAAGCTTACTTTTCAGATGAAGACATTGAGTCCTTGTGTAAGGGTCGGACTAAGCCATCTATTTATTCTTTCCCCTTCGTTATTTAACCCTCAATATCTCCGCTAAAGGGGTTCAAGTAATAAGTTATACATTTTGTTATTTGATTAGATCATCTTGTTCAATTACATTTCAGAGATTCATCTCAGAATCTCTCTTTTGTAATTCTCATTTAAGAACCCGTCAGTAAAGAGAAATCTTTCGATTACTTTCTGGTTCACAGTAATCCTAACTTGTTCTTTACGATTGTTCGATTATTTCCTAGAATCTATTCAAGACTATATATAGCTACTCATATTTGGTCTAAATTTTACTTATAAACTAAGTCATTATACTCATTAAATATCGAGGTGGAAACGTACGTATATATAACAAGATTCACAATCCATATTCGATAGACATAATTTTGAGTACCAATTTCTAGACAACTTTTAATAACACGTAGATGATAAGAATTACGGAGTACATTTTATTAAATACTATTAATAACTTCAACTTGTTTCTGTGCCCGTGAAATCACGGGACTGTGCTTTGTCAAATGTAGAATTGATTTTTTTTTTTTTTTTTGGTTTTGTAGGGTGAACATCAAACATCTCGAACTCTCAACTCTCAACTCTCAATACATGTTTATTCGTCATGTTGGCCAATTGTCACTCGCTTTTGGTACAAAAACAAAATTTGCTCCTTTGTAAAGCATATGAGTGTCATTTATTTTTAGAAGGTCCAATTAAGTCCTTCATCTAATACGAAATAGCTCACAAACAAAATGCTTACTTCACGACGCCTCTACAAATGTATAAATAACCTACATTTTGCCACTTGTGTTTGTCATTCACATTGACAAAGACAATTTCGTAATTAACAATGAAAAAAGAAATTGACATTAACTTCTGTTAATTTACTACAAAAACAAACATTTAACGTACACGGCAACCACATTGTAGCCTCCACATCACAAACCGTCCTTTCTCCACGTCAGCGAAAATAAAAATATGTCGATCAACTTACCATCGACTACCGTTAATAAGAAATCCGGTTCAAATTTGTTGGAAGCAAACATAAGGTTAATCTAAAATAGGAGATCCAATCATTCACAAAACGTTTTTAAGGGCAGGTTAGCTTTTACAACAACATACAGGCATAAAGTATCCCACTTCTCACATGTTAGAGGGTTTGTGAGTACCACTTCCCGATTTCCCTGATGACAAAATTAAATGACATTGTTTGCACTGTTTTATCTACACCGTCCACTGTATAGTTCGATTGAATAGGGGGATGGAACAACTTTTCACCTTGATCATTGGTTTAGATTCAAGGGCCAGTCTTATTAACCTGAAGAAAAAAAATTCCAACCCGATCAATAAAGAAAACATAAAGGCCAGAAATCTATGCACTTAACCAATGATAATATTTGGCAATACACATATTTTAATTTGCACACCAAAATCCAAAAAGTAGTTTCAGAACAATTCCAGCGTATACTTGCTTGATACCCCTAGACGTCTCTTCTTTCGTTGGTCTGTGGAGCGTATGATTACTGAATTGTCCAACACAACTAACTATCTTAAAAGATCCTCAAGGTCCTCAGTTTGATTAATTTAATTTTTGGTCAGTTTCAAAATTGGTTGTCCCTGATTGGTTGACAAAGTAGATATTAGTAAGGCAGTCAACAAACTAATTAAAAAAAAAAAACCAAACGCCCAGCTGATCTCCGCCAACAAGTATCAAAACAAAACCCAAGAACCAAATGTGCACATCAAACATATCAATTATAAATAATGACCAACACTAACAACATGAAGGCTAAGTGTAAAAAATGAATTGCAGAATCATCAACACTACAGATTGAATCCTCACAATCATCAAAATCATCACCAAATGAATTATGAAAGCTATGTTATTTATCACAGTAATTAGTTTGATTCGCACTTACCTTTCAATGTTCCTAACTTCCTCTCCCAATGAAATACAACACCAAATGCATCTGACCGGATCTAATAAAGCCACCAGGGAATTGAACCCCGAGTACCCAACCGGCATGCGTGGGCAGATTCATTCTGATCTTGAAAGAAGAAACCCAGTTTACGCCTTCCTTTAAGAAAGGCCATGGACCGGAGGCAGAAGGTCACGTCGTAAAAGTTATCTGTAACCTGTAAACTCTTAGCTACTATATTTCGAAAAAAAAAAAAAACCTTCACTTTTACTGTCATGTATCAGTCAACGATTAAAAACACGATAGGAAGTAGTAATATCAAAGAAGTTGAGATACTCCATTCAATTAACAAAATGAAGTAAAGTCACATTGTCTAATTTGGAAGCTAACACGCTTCTATTACATGTCAGCAAATCAGATTCATTATGTGGTTTGCCCCATGGTTAGTTGCACCAAAGCAAGCTGTAACCTAGGTACAGCTAGTTAAGACATAATTACTAAAGACCCTGAGTAACAACTCTCTTGTTCATTCTCTAGAAAATACAGAATATTTAAATTTTACTACTTGTTATCCAGCACTACAATGAACTTGTAAAAGAGGAGTAATAAAAGCAACAACTTAAATCATTCCAAGTTTAGATCAAAGACGACAAAAAAATGTATGAGAAATTCAACTTCTACCAGTGACATCGGCAAATGCAGCCTGAGATTTGACAACCCCAAAATCAAGAGTGAAATATGCATTTTCAGTTAAAGCGTGAGTTATATGATCCTTTTCGGTTTTTCTTTCCTCTATTACCATGTTCACCCTCCACCTTCTTCTTATCCTACTCTAGCAAATGAGACGACTATAGCAAGAAAATAAGAGGAAGGTATCTGTTCAAAACCCCAAACAGCCCCTAGCCTCACCAATCCAAAATCAAAACCAAAACCATCAACTTATCAAGATGAACAAAATTATGCTCTATGACATCAAGTAAACGAATTCCAGCAGACTCATTAGCAGAATAACCCTAGAAATAATAATTAGAGACAACAATTAGCTCCTAAAAACTTAAACTAAGAACTATCTCTCATAATCATACTCTATATCATAACGGTTCATGTTAATCTACCCCGGATTAGTGAGCTTGAGTGAAGAAAAAACACAAATCACCACTAAATAAAGTTCACAGGAACCCATCAACAAAAGGACATTTACCTCCAATGATACCACAATTAGTGATTACAGAAGTCGGCCTCTTTTTCAGCGTCCTAATAAAGTATTATCAACTCTCTGCCTCACATATTCCTTAAACAACATTCTGAGATTTGATGGTAAAGGTTATTTCTCACGGGCCCTTCACACAATTACTACTCTAAACTGCTCCTAAGACATGCATATTACCTCAAAATTACTCCACAATGGTACCATTTCACGGCTAACACATCTCATGTTTTCGGCATGAGTCATATTCCCATATTTTCAATTTGATATTCTCCATAGTTCATCTATCAATCATATCAAGCGAACTACATATCACTATACCACTCACATATAAACTTAATCACAAACAGCTACCAATCAAATTACCAAAAAAAAATAAACGAATACAGGATGGCACAGATAAGGAAGATAAGTTTCGTTGCATCATACCTTTTGTTCCCCAAGTTTAGAGATGAATTCTCGCTTGCCAAAATTCACTTGGAACCTACATTATTATCCCAAAAAGGATGAATTACAACACTTTTTGATAGGAAGCGTGATTATGAAACATACTCAGCTTAAAAAAAATTGAACCTATAACACTCAACAATTCAACACAAAATGTGAAACTATTCCAACCTTAACAAAATACAAATTGGGTATAATCAATTGACGCTCGAGTTAGCTTTTCCACGTGGACATAGTCCTAGGCGTAGCACCAAGACGCTAAAGGACCCCATTTAGGCCCTGCTAAATGTGCCGCCTAAAAATACAAAGACCCTATAGGCTGTAGTCTATAAAGATCAACAAAGAAGAGTAAGACCTTGTTTGATAGGACTGCATCTTTCTGAACTGATCTGATCTAATCTGAATGTGTTGAAATTTTTATTGAATTTCAACAAATTGGTATCAATAATAGACCAAATACATTGTTAGAAATTTAAACTTTTCTGATTTGATCTGATCTGATCTGAATGACTATGATCTGATCTAATCTAATCTGAGTGATCCGATCTGATCTGAATGATTCTGAACTGATCTGAATTCATCTGAGAATAAGTCCTATCAAACAGGGCCTAAGTTAGCCCTGCAGTAACACTGAAAGACATGGCATAGAAATTTAAGAGACATCAGACATGGTTTGAAGTTTGAACTATGAACACCAGTAAACTGTAAACCACATTCCCTCAAATTTATAAAATCTCAGTCAGGTAGCTGACAGTCAAAATTCCTACCAAGATTCCTGCATTATTAGACAACGACATGAGCAACAAACCCCAGTGCCTCAAAGGCTTCCGCCTATAGCAAAATATGTATTGAGCCAGTATTCTTATCAATCAACCATAGCATACATCTAAAAAATTAAGCTGACAACATGAATTATTATATATGAATACATTATTACCAAAAAAAAAAAAAAAAAAAAAGAGAAAAATTAGCATAATTGCGTGATCATAAAGCTCACTGTCCAAAAACCCAACAACCATAGTGCCCAAAAACTCCTTACCTTCTTTCAATTTGCTGGCTCCCTATCAAACTAAACTTGTGTTAAACCTAATTAACAACTCATGGCCTTAAAACAACAATTACAGTGAAAACACTGCCGGAAAAGTAATTAAGTAGAAGTTTTAAAAACATTGATCTTTTTTGTCTTAGAGAAGGTTACCCCGACTTCACGTGGACTGATTTATTTGCCTCTGGCAACGAAATGTGATAAAACATTTTTCATTGAAGAACTAAAATGATCATAACAATATTTAAAGGCATTCGTGTCTAGCTAAGCGATTGAACCAACATTTTAAAGCATTAAACTTGGTAACTTTATAAGAGGGCTGACAGTTAACACATCATGCTAATTTTACAATGGAAGTCTAGATGACTTCGGGATATAAACAAACAAATTGACCAAGAGAAGAAATCAATTCAGCCAAAAATTAAAGTCAGTTTATGTCTTTTAACATCAAAGGACAAAAGATTTGTAGCCAGACACATGAATACAGTAGTTGTGGAATATGATCTCAATACAACAGTCCTAATTTTTTTGGAGGGTATGAACAGTCCTAAATTTGATGTAGACAACAATATGGATTCATTAGCTCTCTCCAATAGTGGTTTTAGATTGATCAGGGTTCCTGTTTCCTTTCTAAAATAATGGCAGGTCCTGAAGATGAGATAACAATAAACTTTCTAGGTTTATATTGATGGGTTTTAGCGGCCAATTAGTAACCGTTACTCCAATTAGATCTGAAACTGTAAAAATAACCCATTCATCATTCCTTTTGTATTTTACAAATTCTATTGTTTTCTTAGTGCCTTCAGTTTGCATATATATGTGTGTCAATTATTTCATCATTAGAGTTGATGAATGTACCGGTTAAGTTTTATACCTGTTCAAATTCACTACACATTCAATTCATAATCACTACTACTTTTGAGCAAAAAGCCAGAATAAAAAACTGCAAGATGTTAGCAAATCCATTAGCATTTGCCCTTTACAGCAGATTACTACTTATCATCAAATCACAACAACTAACTAAAATAATGGAAGGCCCGAAAAGAGAGATAACAATAGTCTGCAAATTCACTGTATCATGAATCACTTATTAAGAGGAATCACATATTCAACATTCACTCATTCTGACACAATTGATTTATGAAAAGCTCAAGGAAACGCGTTTCTATGTATCACTAAATTTAGATCACTTATGACCAGCCCAAACCTGTGTAATCACATTACTTATACAATAAAACTACCATCCACAACAAACATATATAACTTCACAAAATTCTCAATACAAAGCAAAAACTGGATGGCTCACAAAAGCTACAGAAAGACCCAAACATCATATCTTTAATTGCCTTACTTTCGAGTCGGATTACCGCTTGCCGAGATTAACTTCAAACCTACATTGTTAAACCAAACAGAATAAATTAGAACAAAATGCTAAACGTGTCCTAGTACCTAGCTCAACAAAGAGGGGAATCGTCAATTATCGATTGTAATAGCTAAATGGGATTAAGCAGTAAGCAACCTTAGGTAAACCACCGCCACCACCTTAAGTCAAATTATAAATTATACCATATTCAATCGCAAACCCAAAATTTTAAAATCAGTTAATCAAACACCAATCGACATCATTTTGGTGTGAATCACGTACTTGATACGAAGATCATAACCAAACCCTTTGATTGACCATGAAAGCTTGAACCAAGAAGATAAAAAGTTCTAATAGTACCCAAAATTCAGAATATCAACCGACAAAGCCATGCACAATAACTACTTGATATCCCAAATCATTGGAAGAATTAAGATTATGATTCTACATAAAATTACCTTAATGAATTTCACCCAACTCCGAGTTTCTTCAAATGCTTTCGTAGATCCATGGAGAACACAATTAAACAATGGTTAGAACCCAGGGCCAAATGAAACATAGTTGTTGACAAAACAAATTCAAGCTACGACCTATTGAACAATTGAAAACCAAAACAACACTACTCACCTCCAACAAAGAAGAGCAAAACCCATATAAATAGCATGATAAAGCAGTGTCGAGCGCCCCTCCGATTCCATAACCGCTGCTTTCAACGTTCAAATTTAGAGGTGGAAGTGGTAGAGCATAAAACGGAAAAAAAAAAGTTGAAGAGTTGAAGTAGTGTTGTTGTCGATAAGAATCTCTGTAACAATTATTTGCGTTCAGACAAAATTAATTTGGTTAGGGCCCACAGATATATCAAACGTGTGGTGTTAATTACATAGAAGCTGTAGGATTGACGTGAAGGACAGCGTAGAATTTCATTTGTGAGCCGACACATCAGCTATGAGCTGGATTTTTTTGCTAAAGATACTTCCAAGAGCTGCCACATAGACTGGATGGTTAGGCAAATAAAGGTATAATATTGATTTACACAATATGATATATGATATATTATTTGAATTGTGCAACCGAGCTTAAAAGTAGTACGTCTTGAAAAATTTCGGTAGTTATTTGTCAAATTAGTGTCTGAACTTTCACAAAAAAAAAATGAAATTGGTGTCTCATAACTTTTTTAGGCCAAATTGGTGTCTCCGTTTATTGTCGTCTCATTTGCCGTGAGTTATTATGACTCCCTAACTCCCTTTCCAAAATCAACTCTCTTCATTCTCTCACTTCTCTTAGTGTGTCCCCTCTCTCCATCATCTCCCACAATCTCATCACAATTACTCACCACCACCACTACAACATCATAATTAATCTCAATCTCCTAATAATACATGCAATCAAAATCAAGCTTACCTTCTAACTTTTTTTTTTGAATTCCTCAAACCTTCCCTTTGGGAATTAAACCATGGTTTTGGTGATTTTGGGCGTAATTTGATCTCGTTGCGGAGACGGTGGTGATGAGTCTTCACCGGAGTTTTGGTGAGTCTTCACTTTTCTTACTATGGAGAACTTGAATGCCCTTCTGATCTATTTTTTCTTTTGTGAATCAATTAAAAAAATCTCGAAGACTTGTTGGTTTTGCTTTGCTCCAATTGAAATGGGTTTTGTTTGATTTTAAGTGAAATGATTTGCGAGTGAATTTATTTGTTTTTGTTGTTTGATTTCCAAGTGAAATAATTTTCCTCAATAAACCCTTCAATATAATTGTGTCCTAATATTTACCCTAAAGTATGATTTGTTCCAATTAAAATGGAGGAGGAGGTGGTATACTGGTATTACATGTGGGAAGGTGAAAAGGGTGGCGCTTGCGGTGGTTTCGGGTTGTGAAGGTAGTGGTGTTATTTTGGGATTATAATCAAATCCATTTAGTTTGAAGTAAATTGATTTACTTTTAATTTTTCCAATAATATGTAAAATACCAAACATGTATGAGTTTCATAGTGATTTAGATTTGTTTTTTTGACTTCAATTTGTGAAGATGAAGTTTTTTTTTTTTTTTTTTTCTGAGTTCATACTTCATATTGACGAAGATAGGGATGAAGATGGGGTTTGAGAAGTATTATTTCTGGTTTGGGGAAGAAAAGGATGAAGGCAACGGCAAAGCTAACAGATTTTGGATAGAGACACCAAAATCATTAACAAAAGTTCACAGACACCGATTTCAGATATTTGGCAAAGTTCAAACACCAAATTGACAAATATCTCAAAAATGCGGGCATCCTAAACAAACTACGGAATAAATGTAGTGAAAAATCTCACACGTGTGGACCTCGAAACAGATCGCAAATATTATCATACCCCAGGGGTACCATTTGGTACCCCCCGGCCCAATCCAATGTGCAACATGTGGTTTCTTTTGGCAGTTTCGTTTAAAGCAAGCTATTGGGCCAACATGGTTGGCCCAATGACTATTCACATCATCAAAACCCAACTTTTTACATTAAAAAAAAATGGACCCAACTGTTTCTCTCTCCTCTCTCACATTCCCTTTCCCATCCCTGCCACCCCGACCACGCACCACCTGACCACCCTCGCCCCCATGCGCCGACCACCACCCCACTCGACGCAACCACCACCATTCGATGGGAGCCGCTCCGGCGACCCCACGGCGGCACCCCTGAGCCCGCGCCACCGCCTCAATCGTCCTCCACTTCCTCTTTTCTCATTTTCTCTCTCCTCCTTCACTCCGCTCCCCAGCTCTATTCTCGACCGCCACCACCCATAAACCTTCCCCTGGCCCTTGCCCTACGCCGCCGACCCCAAGCACCACTATCATCGCCGCAAATAGAAGGTTTTTGAGGGGATCGAAAAGTGTGTACGGAATAATGGGGGAGAAAGAAGGGCCAGTGGCGTCGCTTATGAGTGGAGGGGTGGTCGCGGTAGCCGCGCGATCACGGTGGCAGTTTCGCCACCAGCAATGATAGTGGTCGGGGCCGGCCGTCGGCGGAGCAGGGGTGGTCGGGGCCGGCCGTCGGCGGAGCAGGGGTGGTCGGGAGAGGTGGGAGGGAGGGGGGGTTGGGGAGGAGAGAGATAAAGGAAGGGGAGGGGGTGTTTTTTTTTGTTTTTTGTTTTTGTTTGTAAAACAAATGCAACTCATTATAGAACAAGTTGTATAATTATAAAACAAAAAAAATCATTACAGAATAAAAATAGATAATTAGGTTAGGACAAAAAGTTTTCATTTTAAAACAAAAATCGTTCATTTTAACACAAATATCGTTCATTTTAGAACAAAAACTACCTATTTCAGATTA
>JBBYHQ010000014.1:3885316-3897918 GCA_038382645.1 Spergularia azorica
TACTTTTGTTCCTTCCGTTTTTAATGAATTTTCTTTATATTTGGGATGAATATGTGATAAAGACCTATCAGTTTTTTTTTTTTTTTGAAGAACCTATAGACCAGATGTACACATGCACTCTCATCTTCAAAATATTTAGATTTGGGCCGGTTTTTTTTTTTTTTTTTTTTTTTTGTCATTTGACCACTACGGTCTGGAAAAGATCAAAGGTGAAAGATCGTGTTTCTTTCGATTCTTAACATTAGGTAATGAGACGGGAAGACTAGTACTCCCTCCCATCCGCACAGACGTTCCGATTGTCCAAAAGAAATGCAACATTCTTTTTTTCGTTAAGAAGAAATCTAATGTCTTTAGTGAAAGCCAACTAGTTACTACTTTGTCTAATTGTCTTCGTATGCAATTGTTTCTTGTAAATGAAAACCTGCGTACAAGGAACGCGTACATACATTCTTCTGGTGAACCCTGGTACAGGATTACATACATTCCATCTTCAGGTGAGCCTTAGCTTGTAACAGTCTTACAGGATTAAATGTAGGACGGATAAATGAGCATTTGCCCGCTTAAGCAATGCAAAAGTACTGTCCCGGTGTTTAGTCGGGAACTCAGATGCCAATATTTGCAGTCACTGTACACCATATGAAGATTGAAGGGTTGATAACTTCATTACTTTCAGTCAGCTGGGTAGAATGACTGAACTCGAGTACGTTCTGCTTGTTCAATAAGTAGCATGAATGGCTTCACTTGAGACAGAATTTAACAGTATATAACAGAAACAGTTTCCAAACAATAAAAGAATTTTCATTGCATCAAAATGTACTGTTTTACAAGGACAATAGGCAAGTCTGAGGACCAAAACCACTCTCTCTCAGAGTTCATGCCATGATATCAAACTTTCTTCGAAAACAAGATCAAAACCGAATTGAGGGAAAAGTATGGCACAATGCCAGCCATTTAAAAGCTTCAGTTTGGTACAATCAAATGAACAGGTAATTTTTACAAATGATGGTAAAGCAATTGTCTGTTTCTTCTTCACCATATCGAACTTCCAGATGATCACACTTCGCGATCAAGAAAACTCTGTCAGGTTAAATGTAATCTTGTGAGACTCAAAAATATTAAGCGTCTTCTTGCAACTTCTTTCTGCAAGCTCGAACAGCATCTCCAACTGTAAGGTACATCTTGTTTGGTCCAATGATATCCACAAACTTGGAGTCGTGCAGTTTGGTCATAAGAATGGGGCCTGGATTTGCCAAAATAAGCTGTTCCAGAGAAAGATAAGTAATGTCAGGATTAGCATTGGATGGATTTTTCTTCATAAGAGCTGTGAACCAGGAAATTTAACAGTGACAGAAAAATGTCTGCAGAAAATTCTCGTAAACTTAATTAGTTCTGAAATTCTACCTCAATGTCTCTCTTTACGAGACTCTTGTGCAAGTCTTCTAGGGCATGGATACCACTAGTGTCAATGTCAATCACAGCTGCAACCAAAGAAAAATAGCGAAAAAGGAACAGATTACAGTGAGAACTTGCTAAAATCGCTCTATTACAGCAGAATAAGGACTGAAAAGCTCGTAGGATGTCTTACGTGACATGTCAACAATGACATTATGAATGTTGGGGAGGTGGCTTTTCTTGTTCAATTCATCTTCATCAGTGACCCATCTCAAAATTCTGCAAAGCAATAACTTCTGTCACTTAGGAAACAATGTAAATGAATTCGCTTTGTTTTCCTACAATATGATTATAGTAGAACTTCATGGAAGCACCAATGCAAAGCATAAGAATGAAGCCTTTTCAAATATCATTTGATCAAGAGATAAGATTATCCAGCAGTTTTCAAATCTATTTAGAAAAACCATCAGAATAAGGTGAAAATGTTCATAGAAAGTATATGTACCTGTCTTTAATATAGTTTGAGTTTGAAAAGTAGATTGAAGAATCAACCCGAACAATGAGTGCACCAGGGACTGTTGTAGCTGCTGGGTACTGCTCAACATTACGATAAATTGTAGTTCCAGGAAGGTTTCCGAGCAGTGCCACCCTTGGCCTCGTTACTTGCAACAGAATCTTGGCGAAGGAGATGCAAACCTGGTGCAGCATAGGAAACAGTACAGTTAAGAAGACTGTTTGATGAAAATAAGAAAAGATTTGAAAGCAGAGGAGTTTTTCAAGTTCCTACCGCGATTAAAATGCCTATCTCAACAGAGACAAAGACAACTCCAAAGAAGGCTCCCATACAAGCAATGAAGTCAAATTTATCAATCTTCCAGATCAGTTTTACTGCCTCAATGTCGACCAGGGAAACGACAGCAGAAATAATGATGGATGCAAGAATGGCATTTGGAATGAACTTAAAGAGTGGTGTGATGAGCTCCAAAGTTAACAACACGATGATGGACATAACTATGTTGGACACTGCTGTCTGACAACCAGCCATGTAATTAACTGCAGACCTAGAGAACGATCCTGCAAAGTGACCAGCGCCATAAATCAGACAAATGCTTGTCATATAGAAATAGAAACAAAGATAAATGACTCAGGTCCTGCGGCAATCACTGGATGAGATTGTTACCAGTAGCAACATAGCAAGATGTCATAGAACCAACAATGTTCATGCTTCCTAGAGCTAACATTTCTATGTTTCCGTCAAGGGAATAGTCTTTGATAGCTGCAAATGTTCTTCCGATAGCCACTGCTTCCTGCAATAGTCGACCAAAAATTCCAAGTCCCTTAAAATATATAAATGTACCTATTTCTGAAAGACATGAAACAGAACCAACAGTAATTATTCTCTTACCGTGAGTCCAATAACACCGGCAATGGCTCCAATTCTGAATCCTTTCGCAAGATTAGGACCAGTGAAAAATATCTTATGAAGAGATGGGGGATTGATACCCTTCTCTATATGTTTCACCTGCATATATATCATTCATCATACACATCAGTTACACACAACAATATAATCGACAAACCTTGGTCAGGAAATGATTTAGGGTCGGTAATTAAACAATAAACGGAATGAACCACGGCTCAATGCTTGTTAACACTTACAATTTGAACCCCCTTTTTGTCTGCACGCGTGACATACACAAGAAGAGTAGACAATATGACACAGAATAGGGGAGCAATTGCAGGAATCCAAAACAGTTTCTTCTGTTTCTTTCCCTGTTGTAGAAGACAGGAATTGAGCATAAGGTTCACCAGAAAAATAAAAAAGGTCTAAGAATTACAGTACAACAAATATAATGATTGTCGAAGTAAATCAGATTGTATCAGAGATCTTACAATAAACTTGGTAACCAAGAGGAAGGCCAAGAATGATACGCCTATAGCTATTGTCTGCCCGTTCCACTGATCACGCGAAATAGGAGGTAAGAACATCTCATCAGAAAGCTGCAAATATAGATTGGAAACAGAAAAGGCGAAAGCTTACTCCATGATGTGCTTGACTAAAAACTGAGGTCAAAACTGATACTATATCAGTCTTTTTAGTAAACTTCTTTATCCCTAACAAGCCTTTCAGCTGCTGAAGACCGATAGTAATAGCCGCGCCAGCCATGAACCCAACAGTTCCAGCATGTGACAGAAAGTCTATCAAGAAGCCCAATCTAAAAACAAATTAATAGATAATTAGTCCACCATATCGAATTTCAGACTACATAACTCATGGAACCTGTCCCATAATAGCCGAAAATGAAGAATATATTTACATGTCCAGCATGGATACTTTAGGAAAAATGAAGAGCCTGAGCAACATAGATTAAAGGGTAATTCGCTCTTTACACGAAAAAGTGAAACGATACCTGAAAAAGCCGAGTGTTGCCTGGGTGATGCCAGCAAAGAATGTAGCAGTAAACGCAAGACTGAGATACTCCTTCGGATTTGTGTCAGGATCAATCTCAGCTTGAAGAAGAGTACCCAACAGAAGAGAGACGACAGCCACTGGACCGATAGCTATATCTCTCGAGCTTCCCATGAAAGCGTATATAAGTGGTGGAACAAAGCTAGAGTCTGAACCATATCAAACGTTGATCAACTTACATTAGTATGATGCTTAGAAAAAAAAAATGTCACAAATTATATGTACAGGATTACGCAAAACTTACATAATCCATACTGAGGAGGTAGATAAGCTAGCTTGGCATAGGCAATGTCCTGTAAAGGAAAACAAAACAGCAAATGTCACACTGATACGAAAACATCAGAAATACTCGCATAATGACTCTCAACAGGCTTTTGCAGAGACATATTAAGGGAGTCAGATGTACGCAACCTTACATAGTCGTACAAATATAACACGAGTACAGTACATATAACATGAACGTAATTTTGTTTGAGAAATTTTTAGTTACCTGAGGTATGCAAAGACTTGCAATGGTAATTCCGGCAATAAGATCACTCTTAAATTTACCAAGACTGTAATTCCTTCCCCATTCGAAAATAGGAAAAACAGCCTCTAGACCGAGGAGCAGCCTCTTAGAAGCAGGCTGACCCTTAAAACTACGCAAAGGGTCATCATGGAAAAAGGTTTCCTTGAAAGTGGCTGTAATATCCTTCAAAATGTTCTTCTCAGGCCTTCCAACGCTATGGCGTTCCGGCAAAGAGTCATTTCGACGTGACGAGTGTACATTAGCAATGTCTAGCTTATTCTCGTCATCTATGCGACGACTCATTTTCACCTTGTAGCTACGATTTCACCTCCCTTTAAAACCTTTCAATAAAAATCGGATAAGGAAAACAACGAATATTTTAAAATACTCGAATGTGATTATGTTATTATCATATACTCCTACATGAGAACTTGCAAACTTTTACACTAGTTTTAATTTGTTTTGAGTTTAGATATTGATGAACATATAAATGAGACACTCAAGTCATGTATATATAGATGTGTGCATGCAAAGCTTAAACACTACTCTACATAACTACTACTGAAACTGTACCTAGATCATAAGCAATCCAGGTTCAACACTGACTACTTCACGTATAAAAATCAGAAATGAATCTTCTTAAAACCAATTAAAGCTATAAATTATTCACATTTAAATGGTTGACTTTTCTTCACAATTATGTAATCTAGTTGACATGAAAACTACCTTTCTTTGTGGTCCACACATTCGGTCTTCTTATGCAATGTTGTTGATCAACAATGTTTTTTAGTCATCTCAAATTTAAGGGACCCTAGTTACGTAAGGTTCCGATCACTTTACGTCCTAATGTCTCGATCGACTGAGCTCCATATATTAGTATTATTAAACACGCTCCACTGTAAATTTTCAACACTAAAACCTTTTACCCGATACTCTTCACAATATAATTCGCGAGATTTAAAACAGTTTTACCTGAAACTTTTCGATTGCAGTGTATGTGACGCACACCTAACTTTACAAAAGTCCATAATAAAGGGAAAGCTTTGAAATATTCAGCTTTACCTAAAAAGGGTGAGAATAGGCTGGGGCTTTTGGACAGCAACACGTGTGTCACAAAATCATCTCAAACATGTAAAAGCGAAAACTTTGTTATAGGCAGTCCAAATTGTGCGGTCAACCAAGTATTTGCACAAGAGCTCCTGAAAGTGGCCAAGTCAGTCAGGCATCTTCATCATGTCAGATTGAACCCAGAAACTGGCGACAAACAGAATGGTATACTTTCACAAAAGTTCAATCATTTGCAAATTTATAAATACATCATCGTCGTAATAGCTATTTTCTCACCCTTTTCGTTGTTCTATTGAATTACGGTTTACTAATTACCTACTATCGTAATAAACTGGTCATATAGTATGTAATGATAGAAGTCATCTCTACATTTGTGACGCGTATTTAAACCAAAAGTCATCGATAGCAATTCAAAAGAACAGAAAGGGTAACATGAGCGAATATTATCATCATGATTACGAGAAACAAAGAATTTAGCCGAAACAAAGAGAGGGTGTAGAAAAATGTTGTTGATATTATAAGTGAGTGGTAACATACCAATATGCAGACATACATCAGGAGCATCATCAAATTGCAATATTAAACTTCCGACCATTGCGTATAAACTTGACGACGTAAAGTATATATTATTCTATGTAATTATTGTTGATTTGTATATGAGATATTACAATAATGTTGTTGAAAAGGTGAGAATTAGAGCCTTATGAAGAGCGGAGCTTATATTGCGTCTAGATTCATTGAAATTGGGGAATGGCTTGTTTCTTCTCCAATGGGCTAGACACCGCATGTATGAGCAGAGTGGTGGTAACAAGTTGAATAAGTCGTGTAATGTTTACATCTTTACTATATTTACATTTTACAAGTACGCAAGTCCCTATCAAAAAGTTTTTGGTTGGTAACTGCTCTCGTTATTTAAATAAGTGATCGAACGACTGTTTGAACTTGTATATTAGTATTAATTATTCACGTCTCAATGTATACTGTGGGAACTCTACAGCTACGAGGGGCGGTCAAGTGCGTAATCTTTTCGTAGAGATCTATCCTTGATACCCTTGAAAAGTTTGTCCGGAATGGACAAATCGTGAGATACTTCTACTTAAGAAAATATAGTAGTTGTTCATATACTTATCTAGCCGATGATTAGATCGAATTGTTTAAATTAAACGTGACAACATGGTTGGCCTTTCAACACCGTGAAAGCCTTTTCCACGATGTACATCATTATATTTCTTCATGGAAACCATTTTTAAGGCTTCATTCAATCACCATAAATAATTTGCTCTTCAACTTAGGTTAGAAAAATTCAAACAGGGGAGTCCCAACTTGTAATACTCCGTACTATTTTCTCCGTAGGGCAAACTGAAATATCTACCGTAGAACGTGAAATTCGACGGCAACAAATATCTACCGTAGAATGATATGAAATCAAGAACTTTGGATGATTAGGATATAGAAAACATGAATCGCTTCTACGCCATTGTTTGGTTGGATCGAAACTTTAAAAACAATTTTGTAATGGAGACACTTCGAAATTTTGAGAGAGGGAGAGGGAGAGGGAGATTTGATGTAAAAGCCAGGGAAACACTGAACGGATCTGGGAAAATGTTCTCGGAACGAACCAAACTGAGCCTATATAGGGCACTGTCACAACGATGATCAGCTGCAAAACAAAGCACCATACTTGTATGTACGCCCTTGTACTACCATTACTATTGTGTCTCACCAAACTACGCCACGAGAAAAAGATCTATTAACAAGGACTAGTTTAAAAGTCACCAAGATCTAAGATTTCAAGACAGTTGAAACTCCAAAGATCACCTACTCTATGACAGGGGTTATATCCATGTTATGTACGCTGTCCACCACACCCTGAGCTGCTAACAGCAATCTCTCTACCGCCTGCCAGTGCTACCTACCCTCGGCTTTGCTTTCACCTCGATTTCCTGCATTATCAAAGGAAAATAATAGGTTACAGCAAATGTGTGATCCTAGACGAGAGCTAACAGTTTTAAATGTCAGAAGAGGGAAGGATGAAAATAAGAGAGAGCATTTATGTAGTATCAAACTCGAAATGCCATACCTGTGGTAAGTGCAAGAAGATGTTGGTCTTTGCAGTTGCAGGGTTGTGGTTCTCAGCACCTTTGCTCCAGTCATAACAGGACTACAACAGCAGATACATATGTCAAGATTACGCACCAGAATCCTCCCTCAATAACTTTACTACTGCTCAATGTTTGCACTCAAGTTCAGTACAACAGAGATAAGATTGGGAGAAAAGTGTCTGACAAGATTGACCGGCAAGAAAAGTGCACACCAAATGAAGAACTGATAAAGATGGATTAGAAGGTGTACCGCGTATGCATATAAAGATCCATCAGTGTTGAAGGTACTGCAAGGTATTGGTTGGCTGCATCTTGACATAGCCTGTTGATGAAATCTCGTGAGGATACGATACCACACAAAGAGTGCAAACTAGTTCAGACGGAAATAACAGATTGTAAGAATACAAAAGGATGAGGAGAGCAGTGAGTATTACCTTCAGCCGCTGCTTACTATCCTTGTCCCAGAAGTTAAAAGCACCATCAGAGCCTGCTGTCGCAAATGTGCCATGTACCTGGTAACAACAATTTTTTTTCCCCATTCAAAGAGACTCATTTAAAAACCAGGATCACGATTACGCAAACTATATCTTCAGGTTTTAACTACTTTCAGATTAACATCTTAATTTAGTAAATTCACAAATATAAATAGGTACATCTGTACCAAAAAAAAAAAAAAAAAAAAAAGGATCCTTCAACAACAGGCCTGACTAATTCAATTTTGGTTTCAGGCGGTTGTGGTTGACGTTTTACCCCCCACAATCTCGTGGAGTTGTAACCCCCCCCCCCCCCAAAAAAAAAAAAAGGCAACAAGAGCATTAACAAAGCCTTAGTCCCAAACGAAAGAAGGGGTGCAACACAAGGCCTTCCGAGCAGGTCACCCATCCTAGTAAACCTCTCGCCCAAGAACGCTTCAGTTCAGAGTTCTGATCAGATCCAGCACCCTAGGTAGAGACGGGAAACCAATGTAGGTAATTTGCAGCCAGTTACAGCCAATGCTAACGTCACATGGTTTTCATCATTCTTAGATTAAAGGAAATCTATTCAACAGCAATTAATTAGTTTAAGCAGCATTCAATGAACAATGGATGGATCACAACTACAAGGAAAAAATCAAATCAGAAAAGGGTAAAACTTACTGGGTGAAAGTTCAAAGAGTTGACAGAATAAATTTCAGCTCCTTCTCTGTGACACTTGAAAGTGAAATTCTTGCTTTGTTGGGAATCATCCAGATGATGAACACCAACTCTTCCCTCAATTGATCCAACCTGAAAAGAAAGACCACAATATCCAATAAATATTCTACACTCTTATAGTGCACACAAGATTTCATGACCACCTAGAAGAGCACACCCAAAAGAGGATAACAAGTCCATGAGTTCACTTGAAACCAAAAGATCACTTACCAGGAATCCCTGCTTATCTGGAAATGCAGCAACACACCTTGTCTGGTATTTGAGAGGCGACGGTATCCTCTTGAATTCAATCTGCCGTTCAGAGAAATGAAAATAACAATAGCTTGAAATTCAAACTCAAAAACCAAATAATAAACACAGTAGCTTGACATGCACAAGAAAGAGTAAAGCGTGGGCAAACAGTTTCATTATGACATACATAGATGCGACAATTTAAAGTGAACTTCTACAAAGGCTTTTTAGAGGAAATTTCACAACAACAAGGGAGAGTTCGGAGAATGGATATATACAACACCTGTGGATTCTGCAAATTATAAACTATCAGATTTCGATCTGCTGTCCCAACAACCATGAGAGGATGTCTCACTGTCAATGAATAACAGCGCTCCGGAAGTTGTTGTGTGTGAACAGGATTTGGCTGCCTAGTGTCCCAATACCTGAAAATAAGCAATCACCAAAGTCCAAAAGCGTACAGATCAATACACAATAACACACTAATCGAGTTCAATTTACATAGTTCCCCAAAAGGAACACAGCGCTTAACGCCGCCCAAGTGGCATGCCAATATCAATTTAAAAATAATGATCATATATTCAATCACTCCTACATGCCTCTAAACCGAAGGAACTGATCTTGTTTCCATTTTTCATCTTTAGAAACAAATACAGTAAGGACTAAAAAGAAGATCAATTCTACATACCTAACTGTTTTGTCCCAACTTCCAGTAACTAACATACTCATCTCCGGAATCCAAGCCATCTCTTTAATGGGTGCATCATGCATGGCCACTGTTACTGGTTGACTACCAGCTAATAAGTTCCACATTTTCACCTGCTTGTCACAGCCTCCAGAAAAGACAGTTGTCCCATCATCCTTCCAAGCCGAGCATAGTACCTAGAGGTAAAAAGGTTAAGTAAAGACATGGCTGGACCTCATGCAAAGACGGAACTTAAATTATCTAATAACTCTTTAAAGACTCAGAGATCATAGAAGTAATGAGTATGATACCGGCTGATCATGAGTTATTGATGCCTTTGGTACAGCATTAACATTTGTTCCATTGACCATGATCTCCCAACAGCGCACCTAGAAGGGTAGTAAATGTTACAACACACGAAAAACACGATTAATTCCAATGCAAGTGTACTCCAGCACTCTCCAAAAACTTGGGCAGCTAAGGTAGATGGTACGAGCAGCCAGTAAAAAATCACTTGTGGTTCCAAAAAAAAGAGCGGATATCAGAAATGAATAACTATTTCAGTTAGCTCTTAATCCGAACTTCTATTCATTTTTCTGTGATTACTTGGAAGTCAGAGATACAACTAGGTAAAGGTAGTTCTGCAGAAACTGATTTATCCAGAAACATAATAAACATAATCGGTAATTCCTTACACCATCTAAATGACAGGTTAAACTAGTCAATAGAAGATATGCTGTTACGCTAAAGAAGATTACACAAGATGAATGAATCTAATATATCTCAGTCTACTTTCCATTGCCATTCACAATCACTCTCTGCAGAGATTGTTTTATCTCATTCACATAAAGGTTCCATCGTCAAATTACAAAAAAAAACTCCTGCTGAATATGTTGACAAAAGGACTGCATGACATTCCACTCAGAATCGAGGACTTATGTCGCCATTATGACATATAAACAGGCGACTTCAATATAACCTTTTCGCAACTACCTCTGGCATATGGTCAGTTTACAAGTACGACAAAGATGTTGAAAAGTTTCCCTATCATATCAACTATACCAAATTTGACCAACACATTCTCTACATATCCGACTTTCCTCAGTTTCCATAACAATGCAATGCACAAAATTCCGTGTATCCACTCAGAATCTAAGAAAAAACAGCAATCTAGGAAATCTGATTAACGAACATTTACATAAATGTCACTACATATCCACTTCGACATAGGCAAGACTCAGTCTAGCCCTATATCAGCATGAAATTCCAAACTAAAGCGAGTTTACACCTGATAAAATTACTCAACAGAATTGCGAAGAAACCAAACCCAAACCCAAATAAACTCAGCCCTCCCCAGTATCAATGCAGCTACTCGAAAGTCGAAACTCGGACATGGGTATCATCGTATCCGACCCAAAATCACACATTCTAACAACATGGGCAAAATCCATCACTTCTGCTAAAATCTACAACAAACCAATTCTTTTACCAATTACATTACAAGCAGATATAATCATAAACAACCGAACCAAACCCACAACAATTCTACTAAATACAAGCAAAAAACAAGCAAAATAAAACCCGAAAAAGCCGAAAAAAGAAGGAAAACCTGATTATCCCATGAAGTTGAGACAAGATGATTAGCCTTTGGGCTGAAACTGAGGCTTGAAACAGAATCACCAGGTGGGTGTGGCAGCTGAATTTTCACAATTTCAACCCAAAATTTCATCAACAATATTCATAAATTTACCATATAAATTAAATTTTGAAGCTTAATTTACCACATTATAAATTTACTCTACAACTACATAACAACAATTCAGTAAAAAATAGAAAAAAAAAAGAAATGGGTCAGAAAATTCTTACCTCATAAGACTTGTTTGGATTTGGGTTTTGAGATAAGTTGGCAAGTGATGAAAACGCCATTATTATTATTTACTGCAAAAACAACCAAATAAACAAACAGAAATTATTCATAAAAAGTAACAATCTGATAAAAAAAAACAGTAAAATGATCACTAAAAAAATTAAAGAAGAGCCCCTCAAAAAAAAGTAATTAAAGAACAACTTGGAAATAAGAAAGAAAGAAAAGTGTACCCAGAAAAGTTTTGAGAGAGAAAAAGGCGTGTTGTGGAAGATTTGAGAATTTGATGATGACTGTTGGTGAAAAAAGAAAAGAGGATTTATATACAAGAAGGAATTTGGGGGAAGAAAAGCGTGGGAAGAACGCAGTGAAATAAAAGAGAAGTGGAGTGTGGTAATTTTTGACGTCGGTTAATAAAAGCAGCGTCACTAGTACGCTGAAGCAAAATATCGTTTTCGGCACTTTCCTATGGTATTTTGTTTGTTTGTTTGACTAATTGAAATGCTAGTACTCCTACGTTAGGTTGTTCCTCATCTAGTGTCAACAACTATATGCATCCACGCATCGTTATGTAGTATTTGGAGGAAATAGGATGGTAGGCCGTTAAAATTACGCAACATAATTAATATCGATTTAACTTACAAGTTACGAGTAGTATATTCGAGAAGAAGATTGCAAAAACATGATAAACTTAACAACTTTTGAAGAAGGAAACATCAATTATTGAACAATAAATAAATGGGGGCCTTGGATTTTGGGGGCCCTATTACATATTAAGGCCACGTTGAACATGGACTTAAACGGCCCTGCGTGAAGTGGCGGATCTAGTGGAAAAAAAAATACAAGGCAAATTGTTGTATGAGACGGTCTCACACGTGAGACGGATCCAATAATAAAAGCTCAATAAATTACACATCCAAAAAAAAAAAAACCCTCCACTTTTCTTTTCTTCTCCATTTTTTTTTCTCTTTCTTCCTACTTTCTCTCTCCCCTCTAACGTTTGTTACACCTCTTTTTTTTTTTTGATTGAATTTGCTCTCAATTATTTTATCTCACCATATTTCTCATATATTTTGTGCATTTTTATGG
>JBBYHQ010000014.1:3904155-3929515 GCA_038382645.1 Spergularia azorica
ACAAATCCCGTAACAGTTGCAGCTGCTTTAGGAGAAGGTGCAGGCAAGGGTGGGGACTCGGGCGGAAGATTTGGAGTCCCAGGCAGTATGGTTATTAAGGCCATCAAAGTCACCTCAGGCACCTCAATAGTAGAAGGCACTCCACTGTAAGGAATACACGCATTGAACTCCCTAATTCTGCGCCACAACCTAGCTCGCAAACCAGGGATAGAACCACTTTCAGCAACAGCGTCCTTAGCAGCTGCTGCTAGGTGCTTCAAATGCATGGATGTACTTTCAGCATCCGCAACCGGCCGCACTGAGACAGAAGGGTGTGGCTGCCTAAGTAACTGAGCTCTCCCGCAGGGTGGGTCGATGCGGTGACCAGGCATTGTTAGTCTTGGCAAAACAGCAATTGGACATTGGCCCTAGAAAAAGTCAAACCAGAAGGGTTTGGATCAAAAAATCGAAAGCCAATTACCATTTCTTATCCATATCATAACCCAGTTCTTAATCAATAAAGAACACATCTACCTACTTCAGTCTGCAACACATCACGAACGGCAGCAAGCAGGCTATCTCGAGATGTACTTGCATAGACCTTGCATCAAAAACCATAACAAAGTTGCATCAGATAGTGACAAAAAGGCATTCCATACTGTATCAGAAAAGTGATCAGCTACCTGTGGGATTGACTAGTCCTTCCTTTCCATATAATTCATTTACATTTGGTTTGGGCCAATATTAATAGGAGGGAGAAAGTGCTTGTGCCTAACTGTGCCTTTCACTTAACTTCATCTACCACCTTCAACCAGCAACCCAACCCCCCCCCCCCACGGCACAAACCTGCCCACCACGTGCTATAGACCCGAGCTCCGACTGGCACCCATTGTTACGCCCTACTTCAACCCCCACTGACCACTTCAGCACTACCTCACATTATTTGACCTCCAGATCTGGATTGCCACTCAACCTTCATTATCCTTTATTTTTTGCTCAAACCTCTTTCTCTTTCCTCCACCTTGGACCTTCTTTCCCTATAGCATCTTCACTCAGCCATGACCTCCACTCTCGTTTCGTCTTTACGTATCACATGATCAAGGGCAGACAGGCTTTGAATTTGAGAGGAGGTGATCAAATTGGAGTTGGGCAGTCGGGATGTCAGAATTAACTTGGGTGGACGGGTTTGGAGAAGACGGTGTTCAAGAAAGGTGGTGGAGGTGGTCGGAGATTGGGTTGAGGGAGGAGCAAAGGGAGAGGATTGGGGTGGCTGGTAGCTGAGTGGGCAGAATTGTCATTTCATCTTGAAAAATTTTCTAGATAAAAAAATGTGAAATTGCAGGAATTCATAAAGTTCCAATGAAATGGAGGAAGTAGTGAACACTCACATGAATTGGGCAACCATCATTAAATTCAATAGCAAACATCTGCGGCTCCTCCGCAAACCGAACAAGAGCACTTACTGTAGACAATGGACGTACAATGACAGCCTGCACACAGGAAAACACTTACTATTATCGGGAAACAACCAGCACAATAAAGAGGTTCCACATCCAAATCTGACACCAATGGCATGATTTCTTATGCGAACTTCTAAAGCAAGACAATAGTACATGCCACTACATCCCTAACCAAATATTCTATATATATACCTATCATACATAGCTTCCCACAAACCACAACGTACATAAACAATAGCAAACAGATGAACAGTTCAGGTTGAATAGAACAGACTAGGTAACATTAGTATGGTACGCAATGTTAGCTTATTTAATGAAATCATGATAGCTACCCAATTCTGCCCGAGATCTTATCTCATCTGTATTTGAAGCTTCAAAAGATGCACAAAACCCACGGCTAACACTCTGGTTTATCTATAATCTAGGTAGATCCTTCAAAAATCAGTTATGAGACCCATCAAACAGTGTACGCACGATAGTTATTATAAATTAAAAAGCCAAAGAAACAGAATAGGCAAGTACATAAGGTCCGATTCATGCAAACTGAAGTACTAAGAAATTCTACAACTCAGTTCTTTGCATCTTAAGGGCCCACCTCATAATTCTCTGGCCGTCTCTCTACAAGAGAAGCTTTTGTAAGAATTAACTGACATGATACAGCATCACCATGTTCTCCAAGTCCTCCTCTTGGCCCAATTCCTAAACCCAAACTCGGAAGATTTACAGTTCCACGAGCAGCGGTTCTGAGTCTCGTGACTGACCATCCCCCACAAGGGGTTTCATCTGCTCCAACTGCATCTTTGGCTGCATTTTCAAAGAGGGCATATCAAGAGGCATAAATCGAAATTAAGAGAAAAGAGGGCTATGTATGTCACTCAAACATAAAATATCAAAAAGCTACCTCGTTGCTTGATAAACTCGGCAGCAGTGAGAGACTGTGAACTATCGACAGACAATGATACACCAACCATGGTTTTTGCTGTTTTTGTCTGCGTGAAATAAAATATGGATGAAATTATTTAAGCAAATTTGCAACAGAAAGGTAGAGCTATCAACACAACAGATTGCATTATAGGTTGAAGATTCAAGATTATTTCAACCCCACAGCAGCTGCCATGGCAAGAGCAAGGATATCATCCATACCAGGTTTGATATAATCACAGAGGTTGATGTCGAAGAAGCAGCTTGAAAAGCTTTCGATTTCCTTCCATATAATGGGGAAAGAACAAACCCGTGTTCACCACTTCTTTTCCCATAATTATCGGCCAAAAGGATGATAGCAGGGGAACCCATGTCTCTAAAATCTAAACACCAGCGAAGGTCACCTGACTTCAAGTCCACAATTTCAATTCCGTTTGCTGTTATCCTCATTTTCTGCATGAAGCAGCCAAACATGGAAAATGAGAAAGTAAAACTATAGAGTGCAAAAGAATCCAGAACCATAAGAACATATAATTTATAAGACAGGCTTTGCATGTAAAAGAAATTGACTTTTATCCCTTACTGAGCTGGCAGATTGCAACCAGAAATTGACTACAATCACTGCTCAGAATCCCCCTTAAGGCCAATCCAAGTTGAAGGTGTTTCCAAACAGTACTAGCTCCAAGAAATCAGAATTTCATGAAGTCCCAAGCAGATGTTAATGAACAGAAGCTATATCAGAGATAGCCCGCATAACAAGAAAAGCAATGGCTCTTGAGGTAGGTTGATGCTTTATTTCGTATTTTCATAAGGACCTGTTCTTTACTCCCTCCGTTCGGCTATAAACTTCTATTGCCGTTCATCTTTAAACTTCCTACTTAAAATCTTTCCTTATTGTACATGTAAAGACCAAAAGACCCCTACTTTATTACTTTGTTGATTTAAAATGCAAATGGGGTAACCCCTATATTGTAATTTTACACCAAGTAGGCCTTAAAGCCCATTCTTCGTACCAATTGTCTTATGTGTCCCAGTCCTATCGTTTTTTATAGCTTTTTGCTCATGCAATGTCTTTTTGCCATTAGAACTTTTACGGAGTATTAACAGATACCGGTTTTAGTGGCACAGTTCCATGTACCCTCTTTGGAAACCATCTAACCGTTGTGTTCTTTACAACCAATCCTACAGCACTTATTTACCTTTTAGCAGCTATGAAGTTAAGCAAAACAATGACTTTTAGTTTGACCATAATAGATTCCAACACAACAAACACACAGAAAGATGCCTCTCAATTCAAACGCACCAATAATTAGCTAGCTCAGCCCGGTTCAAATCCCCGTAATGCACAGAACCCCAAATGATGGAACTTCACCAGTGAGCAAAAACTACTTAAAATTCTGATCTAAACAACTATCGCATATCCGTCCCTCACTTGTCATTATCACCTCTAGCATTTAGTAATCATAGTTTCGGTACCCAACAACATATAGCACATCTAATTTAACCCGACAGTTCAAGCAGCGTTTATCAAGATAGGATCGCTTCATTGCTTTCCCCTACACCGCGTATCACATAGCTACAACATTTCTAAATTCTAATGCAACACTTTCACTTCTTCACTAAAACAACCAAGTTAACAAACCGCCTTCTACAACATTCCGTAATATGCATAACCTCAATGCCCCTATAAACTCGTAAACAACACTCCAATACAGTCTCCTTAAATACACACGAAAGCTTGTACTTCACTCTATAATTCAGGTGAGCCTCGCTTGCGCAATCAAGAACTGATCGCAATAAAACAACTACGACCACGACCACAATTACACAACACAATTGTTCATACCAACATACAATTCAAAGCATAAGAAAAAAGAAACCAAGAAAACAACCAAAAAAACACAAACTTACACAAGCAATCCACTCGGAATTCCGCCTCCGAAGATGAAGCACGGGATACTCGGCAACAGAACTCAACCTATTCCCTTTAATCCTATGCAATTCCGTCAAGATACTGGCCCGAAACCGCGACGAAAACTTAATCCCCTTGAATTTCCCCTTCCCATCCGTCCGTACACTCAAACTAAACTCACAAGAGTTCTCATCTCTCCCCAAAATCGGCAACGCCCCTTCGAAATCGGTCCCGACATCGTACGAGTTCGTGACCGCCAATGTAGAAGGATCAAGCGTAATAATCGCGGCATTAGACAAGCAAAGAATCCGCTTATACCGGCCGCGCCACGAGTGTTTAACCACCAAGTACCTCGCCAAGTACTCCGGCTCCTCCGCCACGTGCGGCGACGGCGACGGCGTGGAATCCGATGAGGTTGCGGTGGAGGTGGCGGTGGCGGTGTGGCGGTTGACGTAGTCCATGTGTGGGAGGTATTCTAGAGAGTGAGGTTTGGGGACATTCGAGCGGAAGAAGAAAAACCCTAACCCGCCGGCCGATGCCGGAGGACTTTGGCGTGACTGATTTGCCCCCAGTGCTTCTGATGATTTCTGATTAGATTTCTTCTCCAATACGCTTTCTTTCTGTTTCTCCTCTCAATTATTTGCTGTTGGATTGGATTGTATGATGATCATGTATGTATGTGGTGGATGATGATGATAACATTTGATTAGCTGTAATTTGGAACAGAATAATGTAATCTAATTAATTATGACGATGAAGATCAAATTAAATTGGGGGAAATTGGAGTGGTGGGAGAGAGTGAGAGGGGAGAGAGAGAAAGAGTCAAGAAATTTGGGGTCAGGTAGATCGATGACAGTGGGGAAAAGTGAGGAGAGAGAGTGAAAGAGGGAAAAAAGGAAGAAGAATTGCGCCTGGTAAGTCTGGTAACGGTAATGGTAATGGTAATGCCAACGGAGGAGTGTGTCAAAGGGGAGCGATCGTTTTCTGGACCTTGCGAGAAAGAGAGAGAGGAAAAGAGGACTGTGTTGCTGTGAATCGTGATGTAATGAGATGGGGCGAATTTTCTTTTACCGCGAGTATCCGCGTTGGGTTCGTATCGAGTGTCCACTATGGAGAATTACGTCGTACTCCCTTCGTCCAAGCTCAAACGCCCCGGAGCATATTTGTAGTGGAATAAGAAAATTGATATATTAAGTTGAATGGAAGAATATTGAGAAAATGGAGGGGAGAGAATGTGAGGATTAATAAAAGTAGGGAGATAATGTGAGAGATGATGTAATAATTTAATAAAAGTAGGAGAGAGAAATATGTCCCAAAATAGATGTGGTGTTTGAGGTGGGACGTCCCAAAATGGAATATGGGGCGTTTGAGCTGGGACGGAGGGAATGTGTAGTACCATGGGGCACGGGACACTTTTACGGTGTAACGTATGTGGCGAAACGATTCCGACACATTACTCGACGATAATAGGGGTTTGACTTTTGAGACGCGAAAGTCAATGTCCATTTATATATACTCCCTCCATTTTATAAGGTTCTTTGCATTTGGTTTGAATTTATCTAACAAATTCAAACCAAATTTAAAGAAAAAATAACCTAATAAAATGGAGGGAATATATTGATTTTTTTGAGTTGGACACTACTCAAAGACAACTCGAAATATGTAAGATACTTCGAAAAGTTAAAAAAAAAAATCAACCTGAAATTTTAACATTATAATTTTACATTGAAGGTTGATTATTTTCTTAGTAGGTACATTTGTATAACAGATTATCGAAACATAGGTAATATCTTTCTTTCTTTTTTTTTTTTTAGTCAAAATACAAGACACTTTAGTAAGTAACAAATGCTAGTTTCATAGCATCTCATCAAGAAGCCCTTCCCAACCACCATCCACCAAACTCTACAAAAGTAGTCGGGCAGTAAAAGGTGAGCAATATAGTGAGCCATTTGATTACCCCACACTTAACATGAAATATAGTATTGTATTGAAATGTATTTTAGTATATTATGACATTATGAATGGGATTAATAATTTTTTTAATAGTAAAAAATGTAGATTTTTAAGTTAAACAATACTATAGTTTATAAAAAAAAATGCTTTAAGTGAATATTCAACTTTTGAATTGTATTTTTCTTTTCACGAGCGAAGGGTTTTTTCTTTTCTTATGTAGAAACAATTAGGGCCTGTTTGGTATCATTTTGTTTTCAGTTTTCAGTTTTTTTTTTTAAAGCAAAGTCCCGTTTTTGAAAACAAGAAAAAGGGGTTTTCAGTTTTCAGTTGTCAGTTTTCATTTTCAGTATGTCTATTATAGAAATATACAATTAAAATTTATCGTTGCAACTTATTTAACTAAATTTTTTACACAAAAAAAAACAAAAAACTGAAAACGGCAGTGATACCGAACGGGCCCTAAGTGAACATACAACTTATGAATTGTATTTTTTTTTTCTCCATGAGTGAAGGGTGGTTGTTAATTTATATAGAAATAATTAAGTGAACAATTCAACTTTGAATAATTATTTCATACATTTCTCTACGTGAATTCGTCACCCGAGTTCATGATACACAATGCGTTCTGGAACTGCGGCATTGATTTGATTGGGAATGAAGTTTTGTAGCAATGGTGGCATTTTGTGACAGTTTTGCACGGAGGAGCGGAGGGGAATGCCATAGGTAAAATTGAAATTTCTGATTCGAATTTCTGGTTTACACTTATGAGCACAGACTTTCTCTTTCCATGTTACTCCCTCCATTCATTTCCAAGCTTCCTGTTTTCCTTTTAGGGGAATTCACTACCAACCTTCCTGTTTCCAGTTTTAGTAACTTTTCAGCCAATGAGAGAGCTTCTGAGTGTTAGATGTCCCTTTCCCAGTTGCTTTTAATAATTTTTAATCAATTCCTAAAACTTTGTGCAAAAAGCAACAGGAAGCTTGGAAATAAATGGAGGGAGTATAAAGCTTACTTTGAAGATTTCAGAGAATTATTTGTAAGCTTGCAACAATATAGGCCGCTAACGGAAATTGTGTTTTGTACACTTGTACAACAGGCAACAGAGCTGAAAATTGAGTGAAAACGATCCAAAAGTGTCCGTATTATCTACATGGATCACACTTCGCCAATTATCTGCGGCTGTATACCGAAATGGATGCGCTCTTTCATCCTCAATTTTAACCTTGACGAACATCTAGCATCTCTACACTCACTCCGTTGCTCGATTTTCCTAGCTGACAAAACATGCACATTAGGAGTTAACCATACGATAATTTTGAGTGCAGGCCTGGATTCACTGCAGAGCGTATATGAAGAATACGGGAGAGGATAAACATACCAAATGGACATTGGGACTGCAGATGGTGGATATACAGCCGCACTGCTTTAGGGGAAACCGAGCTTTGCTGATCAAACACATAGAGCCCACACTTTGTTTGCCTTACACTACTATCATAGACAGTAGAGAGTGAAAGTTGAAGTCGGCCTATAGGTATCAGACTTTCATATGTGTCAACATTCACCTCTTTCCTTTCAATTCTGTTTAATAGAGGGAAAGCAGGACCAATGAACACCAAAGCAAGTCATTAAACGAAATTTGTTTATTCCAGTCGACAAAATAATTGCCATACCTTCAGCTGGTTCTGAGTCCTGGTCTCAGAAATTACACAATTTTCTCAAGATAACTGCCAATACCAGCCTTATCCTCTTCATCATCCTCATCCTCTTCACCATCCTCATCCTCATCACTCCCATAGTAGGGTGCAAGATGTCTCTCCTCTTCTTCGTCCTCCTAAAAGATTCATCAATGTCAGCAACTAAAGAGCAAGAGCGACTGACTTACGAAAGTAATCACTACTAACCTCTGTATCTTCATCTTCTGAAGGATAAGCAGCGTCTAAGCTGTCATAGAACTCTGTATTTACTTCGTCTTTCTCGTCCACGTGTTCCTGATCCAATTCGATCAAGGTGGATGTAGTGTCAGCAAAACATATTACTTCTTGCAATCCAGAGAAAACTAACACTTTACATTAGTCTTAGCCGGACGAAATGTAACATCCTTTTTTGGTTCAAATAAAAGCTTCATTCGAAGTACCTACCTATTTGTCTGAGGGGAACTATGTTAGATCATTTATAAAGTTTCTTAAACCGTGTGCGGAGCGTTACATTTCGTCAGGAACAGAGGAAGTACTATTCTCATAAAAACTAGAGTACTGAACATGCTAATAATAAGAGCTCATACAATTTCAGATCTTAGTTTGTCTGCATTCCTCCGCAACTGCACAATGTGCTTCAGAAGAGCCTGCAAATAAACAGATTCAATATGATGCAACACAGTAGGGCTAGAAAAACAATAGTGCAAAAAGAAACTATAAGCACTATATTCCTCAGATCCTCAGAGGAAAAGGGATGCAACAAAAAGCATTTGATATGGTGCAGCAATACGGTACTGGCAAGATCACACGACAACAAAGGCTATGTCCTTTTCATTAGTAATTCAGTGTAGACAAGTACCTCGCGCCTTTGGAGCTCTATGGAACGTGCTAAAGCTTTCCTCTTAGTCAAGAGATTCTTTGGCCTCAGAGTAGGAGGTCGGTGATACTCTTTTCCTCGGAAAACGATGACAGCATACCCTTTGGACACTTTGTCTACGGAGACTAAGGTGCCACCACTCTCGGCTTCCAGCGACAAAGCAATCTTTTTGACATCTTCAAAGTTACTGGACTTCAATATGATCTTAACCAGCTCCCGGTACTTCCAGTGCAAATGCATGTTCTCAACTGTACCATCGAAGACTCCACGTCTACCTGGAACATGAAAATCACAAATTGACAATCCAAACGATCTGGCAATTTCTTCGCCTTTTACATATGGTCAATTATCAGTTTTAGCATAGCTTCAAAAAAACAAATATATATCAGGTTTAGCAAATAAGAAAAAGAGATCAATTTGTCAAACCAATCCATACCAAGAAGTAGGAATGCTTTCATTCTCAAACCAAGCTTTCTAAACATGAATCTCTCTTCATCAGAAATGCCTTCAGGATCTGGCAGCCAATCTGCTGGCCTCAAAAACTCTTCTACCTTTGACAAGGCTTGTTCTGCTTTCATTAACTTTCGTTCAGCCTGTGAACAACGTCTAAAGTCAGAATCTTAAAATAATGCACGAGATAACTTAAACCCCTCAGCATTGAATCATATATTTTACCCCGCCTTAAGACGGAAGTCCTTGAGGCAATGATGTATTTTTTTTTTGGGGGGGGGGGGGGGTGATCAATGTTGTTTTTTTCTGTTTTACATGAGAATAAATTTTGGGAAGGAAGGGTCCACTTGGTGGCAGGTATAGGTTCACTATGGCTCTTGAAAGACCTGATGAGCTGATAGTCTAATACTAGCAATCAATTTCCAATGTCAAGATCTGGCGCTGCCCTTGGCCTATACTTAGCATGTACGGCAAAATCGATGAAACTACATAAAAAGAATAAACCGAAGATGAGAGTGTCTTGGTCATTGTTTATAAATTCTCATAATAGAAATAGATCTCAATAACGAAACTGAAATAGATCTGAATAACAGCATTACTCCCAAAAAACTTTGGGAACTGAGGTCGGGAAAAATGAATCTTCATATAAACCGCCATATAAGAACGCAATGAAAATGTTGAAAGTATAATAAAAACAGGAATGAGTTTAAAAAGTTTGAAGAACATTTTCACGTAATCTAGAGAAAAGAAGAGTAGTCTGTCCCGAAAGCCCACAAGTTAGAACTCACCACTAGTAACATCCAAGTAACATGCTGGCTCTCAAAAAACTAGGAAGTTTGTCATTATTTAAAAGAGTCAACTTCATATTCTTGCTCTTTCATAACTTTATCAAAATTCAGGATCGGACTTTCAATTTTTCAGGCTTCTGAAAAGAATATACTCCGTATGCAAAAAGCTTGCGTATTAAACTACTAGCACTTTGGCCCCAGTGCTGAGTGTTGCTTTAGCTACTTATGTATACATTATAATTTTGCTTTTCCATGCAATATTCCTAATAAAAGCTTTGAAGATTTCATTCCCCTAGGACCATTTCTATTGTAAAAAACATCTCTTTGGTATATCCCATTTACAGAATAAATATTTCTACGGACTCCTGAATGATGTGTATAAGTACTTATGTAAGCAGGCATGCATGTCACTTAATCGGCATGCATATTCACAATGATTAGAGACTTACAATAGCAAGCTTCCGCTCAAGCTTCCTGACAAGGTTTACATGCCTGGTTACTTCAGCTTCTCTCATCATCTTCCTTGCATCATGATCATCAAGCCTCTTACCCCACTTAGCATCAGCATCCAAAGTTTCAGAGAGAGTACCAGCAGCTCTTATTATATTTGCTGTGTCAGGGGAAGGTAAAACTGACTTCAAGGCTCTCATTCGTGCCTGTTCCTCTCCATCTTGAAGGGCCTTGGCCAATCTCTCCCTTTCTAGAAGCACTTCAGTGATATCGGGAGATAAGAAGTCCTTCCCCCTGTAAAATACCAAGAAGTCCTTGTTTCTAGACAGCAGTAAGCCCCCTGTCAACCTCTGCATAAAGTTTACTAGTGTAACAAACATCATTAGAAGGGAGAATGTATGACAGTGTCAAATTGTTACTATAAATTGATCTATCTTTCTTTTAGATAGCATGATCACAAGAGTAATACATGAGAAAAGAATTAGAGCAAACTACAAGTTCCTCAACTTATGTTGCAATATCGTGATTTGAAAATCCCTATGAAACCCAGCAGCTTTAGCCCATAAGGACAAAATAAATCAAAGGAACAAAGAGGAAAAAAAGAGGGTGAGGAACTCCGTGAACAAGTGAGACTTCCTTTCCAACCAAAGGTCCCAAAAAGTGGCCGCAGATGATGACATCCAAATAATCTTATCCTTTTAACTCCCTAGTCTGGCATAGCAGATTTGCAACCACAACCTCTTTTGAGAATACCCAATGCTCACCTCTTGTACCAAAGAGATATACAATACTCCCGGCTGTTCTAAATGTTGGTCAATCCTTTCTTTATCTTCCCCTTCCCTTATTTGGAAGTTATTTGAGGCCCGTTGTGGTTTGTGACCCCTCATCTTATTAAATTCAATTGTTCGCTAATTTATTGAGGTTCATTCACTCAATTTACATTCAAAGCAGAGGCAAATAATTTGACTACAACAACAACAACAACCAAGCCTTATTTCCAAAATGATTGGGGTCGGCTAACATGAATCGTCATCTGTAACCGTCTTGCGTATGCCATTTGCAAATATTTTGATTATTTTTTTTTGTCTTGGGATACGGTGATGAAGCAAAATGACTAACTAAACTGTGTGTCCTTTTTATTATGTGAAACATAAGTGAGTGTAACAATCATCTTGTCCTTCACAGTGACTTTGCTTATCAGCTTTGGCACCTATTAACTACTCCCTCCGTCCCAGCTCAAACGCCCCATATTCCATTTCGGGACGTCCCACCTCAAACACCCCATCTATTTTGGGACATATTCTCTCTCCTACTTTTATCTAATTATTACATCTTCTCTCACATTCTCTCTCCTGGGCCGGAGGGCGAGAAAGAGCAGAAGCAGCAGCACTGCCACTGCTGCCTGACTGTTCTAGAAGTGTTTGCTTGTCAATTACACGATCTCTTTTTCCGGAAGTTTCCGCGGAGGACTTCGACTCCCGACCCGGACGTTTTCGGGCTGCCCCTAATAACCATAGAAAATTTTGTTCGCTAGCCTTCCACGCCATCGCCTTATCCGGTCCCGCACGGGTGTTTCGGGTTTTATTAATCCTCACATTCTCTCTCCTACTTTTTCCTAATAATACCCCACCCAACTTACTATATCAATTTTTCTTATTCTACTACAAAAACGCCTTGGGGCGTTTGAGCTGGGACGGAGGGAGTACAGTTTATGAGCAGCAGTATGGAAACGATCATTGTCCTCACTTGATTCGCTAGTTCTACTAATGGGAATTTTCCTTATGAACAGAAAACAACGTGAAATAGAAGTCCGACACAGTTTTCATTATGGGTAATCTAGAACCAACCTCTTTCTGTTGAGAAAATAAAGGTTAGCTTATGTATACCCGACTCCCCATCTATAGAGGGAGTTGCCTTTAAGGTGGTATTGTCTTACATTTTACAAGGTACAATCTTTAAACGATTTTATCACTATTCTACACATTGTATCAAATTGTTTAATATATAACAACGAAGCGAAGTATCTCAAGATTAGAGGGAAAAGCTTCCAGGGTTAAGCATTCAATTACCTTCAGCTCCTCAGCCATCTTCTCACTAGTAGTTAGCTGAACACCGCGTTTAAGAGCTACTTTTGCAATGGAACTTCTTTCCCATAGCTGAACAATGGCTGCTGCCAAACCTTCTAATTGCCTGCTTCTACCTGATGACAAGATACTCAGAAAATAGCAGCAACGAGACTCAGACAAAACCAGCAGAAAGTGTTCACATACCAAGAGCAAAATGAGGGGGAAGTGTTCTGGCAATCCGCCTCAAAGCTGTTGCCTCCTTCGCGCCAAGAGATCGCCTGACCTCGTATGGAAGTAGTCTAAATGGTGGCTGATAGCCGGAAATTACACTTGGAAGCAAATCAGCATCTACGGGTAATGGTTCGTCACCAGGCCAGTCAGTATATCGGGGGCCAAGGGCACTTAATAACTCATCTATTTCATCCTCATACTTTATCTCTAACAGAGGTTCAGATTTTTCTTTCAAATAATTCTCTTTGTTGAGTCCCGGTTCTGGAGAATCATTAGTGTCATTTGAATCGTCTTGTGAAGGATTTCTTTTAATTTGGTCAATCAGTAAAGAGTTCGCCGGACTTCCAATTCTCTTGGACAATTGCCTCTTCTGTTCCACCAAAGGAACTTCATAGCTCACTCCTCGGTAAAGAGACACAGACGTTCCTGACCTCCAAATAACTAGACCTCCAGTCTTCCTCTGGAATATAGATGAGGGACAATATTTAGAATTGCAAAGTAAACAAAGACAAGGAACAAATGAGAGACAGGAGTGACTAAAGACAATATGGACATAGCTGCCCACTACATGACCCCACTCAATTCCTGTATAGATAAAGCATGACAGGCTTCATCCAGTCATATGCCCAGTTTCGCATCAAAAGGGCAGTAAGAATTTATTATGAAGTTATAAATTTGTAATACATGCTAACGAGTCAAACCCAAACATTTTCATTCCTATACATCACTATCTCACTTTCTGCAAAATATCTGCTATAGAAAACTTTAAGCACTAAAAGAAGAAACAACAGTCAAATAAGCAACCACCAAAAAAGAAAAAAAAAGAAAAATTTCAATTTAAGGATCAGAGCTAGTTACAAAAAAGTAATTTGAGGGTCAAAGCCAACAGCGTATGTAAAGCCTAGTTACTAAGATCGTACCTGAGTATATCAAGTGACGAAAGCTTGAGGAGCAGCCCGCAAAAGGGAAAGCCGTGGAGACGGCAAAAGGTCGAAATGTTAAGAGGGGAGATTAGCATAATGGGAAGGACGATTCAAATAAAATCCAACAACATATATTATGATCATCCACCACTAGTACACAAGGGGTAAGGATAGTCGATTTTCGACAGGGAGCCTAATATCTTACTCTGTATGCAGGCACATGCAACTGGACTGAAATCAATCCTTGGTCATCCAGTCCAGAAGAAAAACTGAAGACCAAAGTCCCCCACCCCCAAATAAAGATGTCCTTGACGAAGGGCATTGCACAGCATACTATTTCATAATCGTAGATACCTTTCCTCCATCAAAAGTGATTGTTCTTTTCACCATTTTTTGGAGCTAATTAGATGACAAGCTACTTGTGATTATATAAAATAGAAGAGATTTGTAAAAAAGTGAAAATGAGGCAAATCTCATATACTAGTGTGTCTCATGTGAGATTCTGGTATATGACAACTCCAAAAACTAAGCACATCCTTTGCGTATATTATGTATGCAGGCATAGAAAAAGAAATTAGTTCAAAAATGAGATCTTCATACATAGAAACACCTGGGACGAAAGCAATCACAACATTATTTAGAAAGCTACTTAGATGCACAAACCTCTAGAATCTCATGCATTCGCCTCATATTTAGTGCAGGGGCACCTTCAACTTTTATTCTCACGATTTCTGCACCATTCCACTTCTGATGAATAGCATCCACCGTTGCCTGTGTAACACCTGCGCCTCCAATCTTCAATTTGTGTTTTGTCTTCAAAGTCAAAACCTTTAATCTCCTGAGCTCAGACTCCGGTAGAGTAAGCTCAGCGACATAAGTCCTACTTCTCTTTTTCACAGTATTATCAGGTTCCTCCATTTCTGCAGCAGGTTTCTCCCACGGAAACCTTACTTCCTCCCCACTCTTGAAGACTTGTTCCATCCCCAATACCGACTCCCCAGAAAACCCTCCGCGTGTGTTAGGTAACATCCCTTCTTCTACATAAAATATATCCTCAACCGACCCTTTTTCAATCACTCT
Source organism: Spergularia azorica (assembly GCA_038382645.1). Lineage (NCBI taxonomy): Eukaryota > Viridiplantae > Streptophyta > Magnoliopsida > Caryophyllales > Caryophyllaceae > Spergularia > Spergularia azorica. The sequence goes on from JBBYHQ010000014.1 coordinate 3,918,940, forward strand.
TTCCCTATTATCATCACTTCCATCCTCATCCATATATCCAAACTTCTTCAGCTTTTCCACAATCCTATCCATCGTACTACCACTAGTAGCAGAACCAGATGAATTACCACTCGAACTCAACGAGTTCAACACACTCTCCCTACTCCTATAATTCAATGCTGGTCGAGGGGCTTTAGGGACATCCCGCTGGCGAGTTTCCTTCCACTTCTCCAACCACCCACTAGATGAACTCCCATCCCCATTATTCCCCTTCAGATGGGGGCCCGAATTTCTATCCTCATTTCGCACCACAAACCTCGATTTCTTCACAAAGCCTTGCCTACTAACCGAATACGACCTAATCAAACCGCCCCCCGAAAAACGAGTGCCGTAACAGTACCTAGGGAGTAAGGGCACATAGAACCCTTGAATTTTGGGAAGTGGGCAAAACTGGCAACTATGGTGCATGCTCATCCTTATAACATCAGCAACATTTCTGGTAAATTTTGTAAAGGGTCAACACAAAATCTTAAATTTCACCATAAAATCTTCAATTTTAACATATTATGCATAATCATCAAAGTCACATATATGATAAGATATCAACTGCTAAATTCTATCAACTTCAATTCTATCAACTGCTAAATTCAATTGAAAGAAAAAATTGAGAATTGTTACCTGAATAATTTGCGTATTTGCGATGTGGGTTGAAGTTAATGATATGTTGCCCACTGTGTGGTTTTGGCAGAGCAAAGAGCTTCTTCTACACTTTACTGGAATTTACCTGGTGAGTTGTGACTCTTGTGAGTGCAGTGTGAAATTTCGGCCTCATATAAGTGTTCACGGTAGGATTAACGAAGATGAAAACGGAAGATGATTTCTAGTAGTACCTCCCAACTTTATTTTTACAATCCCGTTTACGAAAGAGCGTCTACCATACATCCGGATCCCTTTCACACCAATGATAGATAGGACCATACTCCAACACTCCAACTTTATCATATATTCCATACATCACACTAGATCCGGTGAATCCGTATATATAATCGAATTGATAGATTTTAGTGTAATTCGGTCTCATATTATGAGACCAATTAACGAAACTAAAGTAAATTGAAAACAGATCATATTAACCGATCAATCTAATTAAAAATGAGAATATTGATCAATTAACCTAATTCAACCTAATCTAATCTATACTCCTACACACGGAGTATAAAGAGGGAATTCTGTGGAGTTTAGGGAGTCCAACAAAGGAAAAGTAGTGAGACAGCCCAAAATGTGATAACCGACTTGAGACTTGAAAGTCCATGGAATGAAAAATGGTAGACAGAAATAGACTAGATTCATTGATTATTATTTGGATAATTCTGATCTGATTTGTTTTAATTTGAATAAAACTGATATGATTTGATTTGATTTGAATAAATTTGATCTGATTTGAAAACACTGTTAAATAAGTTGAATTGCACAGAGCCTAAATACCCCAAACAGAAAAAGGTAGAAGAGTCTTAAAAAGAAGAATGGTTCCCCCTCAAAAAAAAAAAAAAAAAAAAAAGTTTTGAGAGAGTCCAAAAATGAAAACGTCAAAATTCCTACAAACCAAAAATGGTGAAGACTAGAGTGAGATTTGTAACGATTCCAGAAAACGAGTGAGTCAGATCGAGTCAGCTCTCTGCACTTCATTTTTTTACAACTCAAATATCCCGGTCTCACACTCTCTTCTTCCTCCTCTACCTTTTTTTTTTTTTTTGGCGTAATAAGGTGTAATTATTTTAGTAAGTTAAAACCGTCAATATCCCTACTAAATTATGCTAATCTGGAAAATTATTAACCTTAATTATTGTCGGGTCACTAAACAAGTCGGATCATTGTTGAGTAACAGGTCACTACGGGTCGAGTTAGGTCAGTGTCGAATTACAAATCATTACCAGGTCATGTACTCAGGTCGAGTCAAATTTCATTGAACAAAATCTTGTGTTTATGAGTTCGAGTTTTCGAGAGAGTCGGGTCGAGTCAAGCCCGAACTCTAATTAAAGAAAGACTAATCAATTTACTCCTTCCAGTTCCATCTCTTGGCTCTCTCTCTCCACAGTCCACACTTAGTTTTTTCCAACTTAGAACATCCCGCTCTCACTCTCCTTCTTCTTCCTCCTCGTGTACTCTGACTCTACAGCGGCTCAACAATGGAGTTCGAGCTCGACACACTCAATCATTTCAGAGATGATATGCTGAAAGGCATGCTTCCGGGCGTGCGATATGCTCCGTCAGACGCAGAATTGGTGGCTTATCTGAAATTATTCAAAGAACACCCTGAAGAATTCAAAAGTGAAAATGCACCCATCTATGATGCCCATTTTTTTTTTTTTTCTTTGTGGGTATGTTTGGGGTTTTCTGAATTTGACTCTGAATTAGGTTTAATGTGACTCTGATAGTTATATGCATGAATTTAATTTGATCCTTAATCATGTACTGTAGAGAGGGTTGCTTGTTGCATGAGAGTCACACTGCATGTATATTCTTGGCTAAGAAGAAGTATCAGGAATCGAAGAAGGGGAATCAAACTTTGAAAAGGGACTTGATAAGAGATATCTTGGTGAATCAGACCGATAAGAAGGGGTTGTTGTTCGGTGTTACTGTCAAGAAGGGTCACTTTGTTGAAGGGTGGAGGGGCTGGTTGATTGAGGAGATCGTAGAATATGCTCAACCCGAACCGAATGAGCAATGGGCAATATATAGAGCTACTGATTTGGTGCGTGAAAGTGCGCGTCCTTTGCCTGTGTTTAAGTTTTTTCTGTGTGATGATGAGTTGAATGGTGATGTGCCAAATGATCTCGACATTCAGCAATTTGTTGCTTCCCTTGATGAGTTTATGGATGATAGTTGAGCTGATGTTCGAAGATGGTTAGACGGTTGATATTTGACACGGAAAAGGTGGCAGATTTTGTTGTTATACTAGGATGAAAATAGGTTAATGATTTAGGGTTCTCTTGTGGATAGATAGAATGAAGATTAAAATTTATAGGATTGAGAGTTCCACTCACAACATAACTCAAAGGTTACTTTAGGATTAGAGAGGATTTGTCTTTGTGTCAAATGAGAGTATATGATGTCCTTGTGTCAAATAGTGAGGCAGTGTAGCGATCAAATGTCTAGAATGTCGTTTCTGTATTCTTAGCACTCGTAATTCAGTGTTTTCGAGATTAAGTGCAGACCTCCTGTTTTCAGCTTACAGTTTCAGATCTTTGTTTATGTTCTTGTTCTACAGAAATTCTTCTATTATTCTCTTTTGTTCACTGCAACATTTCTAATCTTAAAGCTTAAACTCAATGTGATCTGAGAATGTCATTGAACAGTTGCTCATTTTTGCTGAACTGGGCTGATTACTTGTCTCTTTTTTCCGATTATTTCTGAATACAACCTTCTAATTTTTCCCCATCTAGCACCTGAGAATTCACCGTTGCTGTCCCCAACCACCCCCCCCCCTTTTGCTGAACATAATATATATTCAGCAAGATGAGTTCAGAACTGATACTGTTCTGAACATCAAGTTCTGTAGTACTTTATTAATCATACTAAGTCTAAGTTCATATTCATACCATGCTTTTCAGTTTCTTTCCCTAGCCAAACTCCCTTCTAAATTGCCTCAATTCTCTGCCTTTATCACAGTGTTAAATTTGGGCTTATTGTCTTTAAATCATGTGTTGGGTTGGCGTGCATGACAGTGGAGGTGAAATTCCTGTTGGACTTATTTGCTTTCTTGAGCCTCTTAATGAATAGTACTTCGAGATCTTATGTATAAACTCCTGTGCCCATGTTTATAGATGAAGATGAGTTTAAACATACTATTGTAGTAGGCTAAGCTTCTGATGATGCTTGGAATGCAACAAAATACTTTGAGAATTGCAGTCAGAAATTAGACTGATGGTACTCGGACTCTTCAAAATGCTAATTGTCAATTTGATACTCACTTATGGCAAGAAAAACTAAGCCAAAAACAGCCTTTTTGCATGCATTAATTAATAGGGATACAATCCAAAACACCAAATTGAACACTAGGGTGGGTGATTTATGCTCCTGACTTCTGAGAAACAAACCCTGTAGAGCTTGGAGAAAGGGTGTTCGCACCTTGAGCTTCATGAAGTTGCATCAAGTGGCACCATGCTTGCTTCAATACCCATTTTTACTTGTTGTATCACCTTTATTTCATGATGTTCAAAATGGCACCTCATTTCCTTTTTCCGTCTTCGTTACGTTCTTGAACAGGAGCTATCCTATATAGTCGTAGGACCAGATGGGTATCTAGTAAATCTCTCACAGTTTTGACTCATAGATAGAAGTGGAAATCGAGGACTCTATATCTGTAATTATGTATCCCATTGCTTGAGACATCATCATCTATGTTTACAGGGATTAAAGTCAGTTGCCCAGTCTGATAGTTCTAGAGTTCTATAAACTTCAATATCTCTTTTTGATTTTATTTATTTATTTTGACGTAAAACTTAAATATCACTTTATCCAGAATAAAATAAGAGTTCGAATCAAGTTTGTAGTTCTTTTTAAGTGTGGAAGCTAACTTATGTAGCTTTAGACTGATGCGTCATGCTTTTGTTAAAAAACATGAACAGAAAGCTATGGCCTCTGAGTCACTATAGTGCCCGAAGATGGTTTTGAAGATCCTTTTACTTGTTTTATTCCTACAAGAAAACTCACAAAATATGTCATTCAAGTGATTTATTAAGGTTTTAGATACTGAATAACTCATTCTTAATGGTCTAACTCAATTTGACTCCAGTATTTCTGAAGTTATCGTTGAACAAAAGTTTCGTCTTGCTGAAGTGAACTTCCTTACCACCTTCTCTATCTGATTTCCTCCATGTTATAGCTTTGTTTTGTCTCACAACATATACTTCACTTACGGGTCACTTTTGTAGCCCCTTACCTTTCCGGTCTATACTTCATAAATGGCAGCTCAGAACTTAGATTCTGATGTTTGGGCAGAGGAGCTTTCCATTCTGTTTCTGTTCTGCTTATTAACCCGGTTCAGGTATGCTAAATTGCTTAGGTCTAAGCTTAATTCAGACGTAGTCTATTCTTTCAGCTTCTTCCCAAGCCAAAATTTTCCCTGTTCTGTCATAACACCTTTCCTTATATCAAATTGACCATCAAGGGCATTCTTGCATGTGCTAAGATCACTATTTTATATAGGGTTCTGAATTCAGTACTTCATAACTTGAGGTTTAGAACTATATGAGTTTTGAACTGATCTTACTGAAATGAAATATGAATTGGGTTCAACAGTAAGGATAGTGCAAAGGGAACTACTAAGGAGTTAGGGGGCAATAAGTAAAAGGTAACCTTTCATATAAAAAAATACAGTGGATTTCCTCAGAATCGTCACTATGAAGGACAGAAATCCTGGAATATTATCTGTACGCACTGCAGCAACAACTTAATAAGCACATGTTTCAGTGTCTTATCTTACTTCCTAATTTATGGCGCCAACTCAAGTAAGTTTTCTATGTCTCTCTCCCTCTTTCTTCTTCTGAAAGCCTATACCCTCTAGCTCTACTTTGAATTCAATTTTTCTGGAAGGTATGTGTATTTTTCTTATTGTGATCGATGTCTTTTTTTTTTTTTCTTTCTCTTTCTTTTTTGCCTTGTTAATTTGCGTCATCTTCATCTTTTCTAATGCTATATTGCTTGGCATTCAGTTTGTTATGTTGTTTCTTTTGGCAGGTTGTTGCGTCAAATTGGTCAATTTAGGGTTTCCTGCAAAGGTTAATATTCCTCATTCCTTCTTCCTTTCTCTTATATTTTAAGTTTTATTTTTCTCATTCGTGGGATATCAGTTTAGTAAGCGGGAGGTCTTGAGTTCGACTCTCAACGAGAGCATCATTTTCGTTTTTACATTTTCTCCTAGCTCAGTTACTTATGAGTTTATGACCTTTCTCAGTTTTCCCATAAGTCGTAATCAAACTTAGCCCTAACAAAATCTTTTGCCGACCCCAAATTATTTTGGGAATAAGGCTTGGTTGTTGTGGGATATCAGTTCTTATGTATGTGGAAATAGAAGGGGTGATTTACAAAGTACTGATGTTATGATTTCAAATTGCGAGTTGCTTTGAGAATTTGCATTACTGAGGTGGGGGTATTAGAAATTTTGAGAGGGATAGGGAAGGGAGCGGAGGCTTATGTTTGGGCACTCAAGCCTGAACTTAGAGCTCTTCAGAAGTTGTTTGTTGTTCTCATACTGATGCTTAAGAAATTCAAAATCCCTTGTAAGCATGTGAACATTGAGCACCGTCTCTTTCCATCTATTCATCTGCACAGAATTCCCCCCTGATGGCTCCTTTACAATGATGTGGTACCCATTTATTTGGCTCTATAGCAATATAAAAACTATTCTATGTGTTACGTACATATAATTGTAATTCAAAAACGTGTTTCTTAGTTATTGCTTCTTTATAAGATATCCTTGGTTTTTGTCTCAAGATCAACTTAAGTGCATCAGAAGTTTTGTACTAAAAAATTTAAATGTCATCTAGTGACTACAGACTTCAGTTCATTTATGTTGAGCCTTCTCTAACCCTGTTCAGAGGTAAATGCCATCTTGCCAATCATGGTTTTAGATGTGTGGCAGACATTGAAAGTTACCTTGAAGTTTTCTTTCCGTTTCCTTGTAGAGCAGGCAGGTAGGCAGGGGTTTGGGCAAATTTATCCATAAGCTTATTATGTCCTGTATATTGTTGTAAATTTGGTTATTGAGTGGGAAGAACTGAAATGTTTAGGTTCTCATGTTGATATCCTTGACAAGAAAAGTAGATCATCGACCTAAATTGAAACTAAAATGTAAGAGAAGGATTGGAGGAAACTAGACTATATCAGGAAATTCAGAATCATTTTTCTATTACTTGCCATGGAACCTTACCTGATGACAGAAAGTGTACACTTCTTGTAGGCTGTATGCCTGTATCGTAGCAAGAATGAAATACTGATCACATCTGATTCTTAAATTTTTGATGGAGTGCACTTCGGATGAGATCCAAAGTAGTCAAAAGCTTGTTAGCTTGTCTAGATAATCTGAATATGTATACTGTAAGGGCAGCTCGGTCGCACATTGGCTTCCCCGCAAAGCGAGGGTCCGGGGAAGGGTCCCACCACAAGGGTGTATAGAGGGCAAGCCTTCCCTCGTCACTCTACAGTCCTCGAGTTGTGATTTGTGAGTTCTACTATGTCTACCGTCTTGTTGGAAGCCATCTCCTCTCTTTACAGTATACACTCTTTTTGGTTGTTATCATTTGGAATTTAGGGGTATGTGTTTAAGTCTGAAATTGCGTATATTGTGTCTGTTGGGTTCCAGTGTATCGAGAACAGACTTTTGAATTGTCTCTAATTATTTCTAGGGTAGTCCGGTGCAAATTGGCGTCCCCAAAAAGCAGGAACCGCCTACCACAAGGGAAGTGTCACTAACCATATTTATTTGACATTTTAAAATTTAAATTTTATTAGAGACAGCTGATATTAAAGTATCCCCAAAGTATAGTGTAGTTTCTCTGGAGGGCACTAGCTGATATGATGCAAGTGGACTTGAGCCCCTCTAAGGCCAGCTGTACTTGAAGATGACCTAAATAGCTAGGTTAGGTGCTACCTTTTATAAATAACTTGCTGTTGGGAGACTAAATGAGGTTTGCATGTCATCTAAAATTTATCTTTCTTTTAAACTATGTGAATGGGGTTTGGCATTGAGTCATTTAGGTAGATGTGCTACACAAACTCTCAACTTTAAGATGTCATTTTTGAGAAACGGGATCAAGTTGATTTGTGAGTCCCCTTCAAAATATTCAGTTTGCTGCTTCTCATGTGTAGCCAAGTTCAGATACTCATCAGATGCCCCCCCCCCCCTCATTGATTACCATCATCATGAAAGGGTTTCTTAATTGTGACAAGTTACTATTTTAAGGCATTGTTGTTGCTGTTTATCTTGATTTATGTCTAGCATCTAGAATCTTAGTCACCAAGATTTTGTAGTGCTATGATAAATTCAATGCCAATTGGTATGACTGAAGATTTTTTTGTGTGTATAGAGTAGACATCAGTTATACTGCCTGCTTATTGATGCACTCTTGATAAGGGCATGTTACAAGAAAGTTAAAGCTAAATCTTGTTGTCGCATTCAGTCGTAATGATGGCAGCAGTTGTTCGAGATCACCCTTTCTTGACCTTTTTGGTTATGCAGCTGCCATAGTTTTCAATTGAATTCGCTATTATAATTGTGAAATGGCTTTATGGAGGATTGTTACCATGGATTCTTTTAGTTGTCCTATAGTTCTTATAAACTAAACATTCATGAGAACAATGGCAAACATGTCTTCTCTACAAGGGAGTACTTTGAAAATCTAGAAATAGTAAGTTCAGGATTTTTCACATTAGGGGGAGTGTTAGAAATAATCTAGAAAATCTTGAATAATGTCAAATGTTTAAGAAAGATGTTGAAATAATAAACCAAATGAAAGCTTATGGTGAAGAAATAACTGATGAAAAGATTATCAAAAAGATTTTGGTGTCATTACCAGAGAAGTATGATGATATAGTTGCTATAATTAATCAAGAAAACAATTCAAGAAACAAGAAATCAGAGAATCAAGTTATAAAATCCAATATTACGAAAATGTAATCTAAAATTTTCAACAGTTAGAACAGAGGTATTGAAAAAGGTTGAGGAGTATGTAGGAAAAGAAGGCATATGACAGATATTTGAGTTCAGTGGCTTTGTCTTAGACATTACTGCGTGATGCTCTCATCACCACTTAAGATTCGATTCCCTGTGGGATAAGAGTGGTTCAAAAGTGGCAAGATTGTGGTTGTGTCTTGTTTCATTAGTTCATTGGTGTTCTCGTCACTTGTTCTCCATATTTTGTTTGAGCCTCTTTTCAATAATTTCTTTGTCATTTCAATTTGTAAAACTCGTATTCTCATTCCATTGACAAGGAGTTGTTTTATTTATTGTTTTAGGAGGAAGGGGAGGGGGGATATAATGGAAGAGGATTTATATTTTTACTCTGCCAAATTGCTTATGGAGAAGGGAGGGCAATTTGTTTCGTTAAGAGTTCCGGACAAAAGGACGACATCATGTAACAACAAATAAGGTGAACAGACTATGATAGCATGTTTTGTAAGCCAAGAGCCATAGTCAGTTGCTGAAGAAGTTGTTACCATTGATCTTACTTTTGTTGGTGTAACATATTATTGGTATGGTTGTCTGGAGGTTAAAACTCACAACTACATCCTTCATTTTGGATGTTATTAGTGCTTCATCACAATTTAGTGGCTCTGTGACGTTCTTTGACTGGCACCATCATATTGTGCTGTGCTTATAACAAGGTAGGCAGTTTTAGCCGATGTATGTTTGACCTTTTCTTGGTCTGATTGGGCTCTTGTCTATGTCATTCTTGTGTAGTGCTGTGAAAGGCTCCTTATCTCATGACATTCTTCTTATATTCAGTGTTTGTGGTTATTGTTATTCTTTTTGAGTTGAAGTTTTGAGTGAGTGACCTGTGAGTCTCAGTGCTTACTTTACAGAGCAGCTTTTTCTGATTCTTCTTTCAAATTTTGCAGCAAGGTTCAGAATGTGGTTCACAGATCAAACCAAATAATCGGAGATTTAATGAGGTGATGCCAGTTTGTTTCAAAGCTTCCATATCCTGAAAGCAATGTGACATCGATAAAGAGGTAATCATCTTGCTGATGCTTCGTTGTTAAAGCACATAACTAGTAACTAGTGATAGCTGGGTTGCTATGTGGGGAACTTTCACTATGAGCCTGATTCATTCAACATGCATTAACAGCCCTTGGCATGTTTAACTAAGACTGAAACTCAAGTGCGTAGTCAGAGTGTAGGCTAAGGTTCTGATGATGCTTTGATTGCACAATACTGTCAGCACTGCAATCAGAAGCTACTACTAGGCTAGTAAAAAAATTTAGTCAGATAATGTTTCAGTCATTAATCCAACTGATAAAACGTTAAGATTATACTACAAGATATAAAGTACTGAAAATAAAACGTCACCTTTGGCAGCAGCACTACTAGATTGCACCGTGAAACACTAAATTGATAACTACAACTAGGCAACTAGCCAAAAACATGCAAATTTGACTAAGTGATAGGGAAACAACTAAACAGCAAATTGAAGGCTGGGCCGCTAGGGTGGGTGGATTCATGCTCCTGCGACTCTGTAGAACTTGGGTAGAATGGTGTTATTCTCAGAATTGGTTTTGACATGTTGGTCAGCTCCTGCCTATGCATTTGCAGATCCTTGGCCTCGAAAAGGCCAGAGGCGTAGCCACTGGGTACAAGCTGAAATCTGGAAACAACACAGGCGCGATGCACAAAACGAACAAGGTAGATGATCCAGTTTGCACCTTGAGTAGCATCCTGGTGGTAGGACGGCAATATGAAGCATCGGTGATGGCGTTTATGTTCAAATGCAAACCCCTTGTTCAAGGTTGATAAACCTCTTAGATAGTGTTTGGAAACTAGCATTTGAGAATTTGGAATTATTTCAATTCCATCATTTGAGAATTTGGATTTCAAATA
>JBBYHQ010000014.1:3930638-3942088 GCA_038382645.1 Spergularia azorica
TTATTTTGCCTCCGTTGGAGGATGTAATAGATATTAGCTAGGTTTTCGGTTTTCGTCTTTGTAACAAAAAAAAAAAAGGGACCAAGTGAACCATATGCTTGGTAGAGTGCATAGGAGGGCCTTGTTTCCAAACATAACAAGGCTGGGGCAGAGTGAGATCACATATGTGCACGTCTTTGGGGTGGCGGTCACCAACCAGGTAAAGTTTCCCATCCATGAAGGCGCAGGACGGCCAGTAGCCCAAGTAACCATACTCCTCATTGTGGTCAGGAAAGTCCATCACATGGTGCACATTCAGTCTCTCCTTGTGAACCACATATATTCTGTAAAAGTCACCGTCTTCGGCAATGAACATCGACATTGATCCTTCTTTTGCCCACTGGCTCGCCCAATTCCGCGGTAATCTCGGCATCACTGATGGCGCCATTGGGGATCACACTGATCCTCCTTTTAAACTATGGTACCCTCCTGCTGATTACACTTGTTAAAATTGGTCGAGAGAAAATAAACTGCGGTTTTTTATACTTAAGTTTCAATTTGTAAAGATTTGACGTCGATTCTTATTAGTATTCACTTGATATTATAGCATATAGGTTAATTGGAAAAGAAAAAAATATTAATTATCCATCCAAATTATTCCTTGAAAGTAGTCTATACGTAGATAGATGGTTCCTTACAAGTCGTAGAAGCTCCGGTATAAAGCTCCTCCTAAGGATCATTTTCTTTTTGAAGTGATATCGAAGAAGCTGGAGCTTAACCAAAAGGGCGCAAATACAAATACGAGAGCCGTCACTTGTGAGTCCCCTATGACAAATGTACTCGGCGCTAAGAGAAAATCACCTTTCGAACCTGCTTCAGACGCTGATGAAAAAAGACGTAATTGTGAGCCTCTGAAAATGACTGAACTGGACTTTTACCTACAGGTGGGCGATCCTTTTGACGCCATCTCCTGCTTGTTCCCTTACCCGGGGAAAGACTATCTCATCTGTAACGACGATGGCGAAGAAAAACGTCTTAAAGAAGACTGCCTCAATGGTAAAAGATACGTTGTCATCTTAACCTTTTATTATAATGTCTTCATGCGAGAAGGAGGAGTCTGGCCTGAGTTACGAGCGGTTTTCAGCGAGTTAGCTAAGGAGAATGATGACTTCGCAGTTGTTTTAGTAACGCGTGTTGAGGAAGATTGTTATCATTCTGATATTCCTGACCATCTCAAAGACAAGTTTACCGAGAGAAAATTCACAGCTTTTTTCTCCGCTTTTTCCTCGTTAGTCCTAGCAGTCCCAATGTAGGATGATGTTCGCTGCACCCCCTGTTTCGTGCAACCGGGTCGTCAGAATCCCATTTTGGCGATCTACCGGACTGTATCGTTGCTGATATGTACCAGAAACAGGTTTCGTACGTTGGTCTATCTGCTTTTACGTCGTATGGACCTGATTTTTACCCCTTTACTAGTACGAGGTACCAAGAGCTACTGGATCAAACTGAGACAATATGTTCGAGTGGCAGGATGAACCTAGCAGAGTTTCTGTGCTGCACGAGTAGTGATGTCCTTGGTTGTAGTATAGACCATTCCTGTGGTACCAAAGTTCTTAAACAGCCAACTCAACCAAAAGTTTAGACTAATGGTAGAGACCCAAGAATTGGTTATATCTTAACACTCCCCCTCACGTGAAAGCCCACTGGGCTAGAAACGTGGATTAAATGCACAGGCGATCCAACCTTGTGCTTTGAAATTCAAAGGTCATCCAAACCTTGTGAGGAAATTCCACTTGAAAGAAAGGAGGGGCCCCCAGGATTTGAACTTGAGACCTCTGGGTCACTGAGGCTCTGATACCATCTTAAAGAGTCAACTCAATCAAAAGTCTAGACTAATGGTTGAGGCCCAGTAATTGGTTATTCGCTGTCCACCCTTACAGAAAACGTCGTGTGGTTGTACTACTTATATGATGGGCGTTTCATGAGCCAACTCGGTGTTTTGTGGGAACATTGTCGTGGTTCACAAAAAGGCTTACTGTTCTGATGCCCTGATCGACTTTCTGCTCCAGCAGCCACGTCGCTGTGGCTGGCTACGCCTGCCCTTGAATGACGAGGATAAGGTCGGTCGTAGGTTGTACTGTCTGTGCAACTGGAGGTGTGAAGATAAGCTGATTGTTGTAGGACCTAATGGTAGCTTTGTGGAGCCTGACGGCAAAGAAGCGGCTCTTGATTAAGGCATCAGTGCATATCCCTTCACTAAACAGACTGTATGGTACAATGAAGTGAAAAGGCTACGCGATCTCAGGGTGCAGGACTGGTTGTGGGGTTGCGGAATACACTCACTGAAACTTGATGGCAAGTTCTATCCCTTGTCTCATCTTCAAGGCATTAATCTCCTTGTTTACGTTGGTTCAGTCGATTCAACCGGCAAGCTTGATATGGACTGGGATGGTCAGCTTTACAGGTGGGTCAAAGAAATGCAGACAGACCCGAAAAGAAGCTGTTATATGATCTTTATCTGTATGGATAATGAAGCCAGTTTCTCCACCGATGAGTTTTGTTCTAAGATGGGTTGGTTTCTTCCAGTTCCATATAACGATGAATGCAACAGAGGACTGGTCGATTCGCTATATAACGACAGACTCCTACCATGGTGTGCAAGAAGCTTGGCTGCATTCGGGTCAGATGGCCATCTCCTGCGTCCAGGCCTGGAGCGTAGTCTCAAGGGGCGCTCGGAGCCAACTTCTTTCCCCGAGTCTGATGATCTGTATATAGACGTTAAGGAGCTGCTCACTGGGCATCCTGGTGATGAGGTCTGGTATAAAGCCTTAAGAGACCGAAGTACCCAATTAATATAAGCATGTTTGAGTTTTCGTAATACTGTCTGTCTATTACAATTAATTTTAGAATGATTGTTAGTTTTCAGCAATTATAACTAGAAATTCAATTGTATAAATCAAATCTTAACCATTTGGAGACCAACTAACAATACTAAACTCAAATAAACAAAGAATTAGTAACTGTACCGAACTTTAGCACTTAATTGATGTTAGGCGTGAGCACAAAACGCGATACCTGGAACGTTAGTACGTGATGAATAGACGATATGATAAAACGTATCATTGTTAATGATGCTCTAATACAAACGGTAGTACGTGACAAAAAGTGTTGATTAAGCTGTTCACGGCCAAAATGTAAAGGTTACTTGAAGCAAGCAGCTGGAGATTTTCCATTTCTGAAGTCATGTCATTGAGACATTGCAGTGTTCAACACATAGCACCAGTAGCGCGAAATGAAACCATATAAGCCTACCAAATTACAATTCTGATTCTAATACAACCATATCCGAAGCTACAATTCCAAATTATAGGTATCATGAACTGTAAACATGTTTAAGGTGCGTGAGATTCTCTTGTATTACATCTCATGAACCTAAGGCAAACAAAAGCTCTAAAAGTGCGCTTACAGAACTTTAATTTGTGCAGTCTGCAGTTGAGGCAGTTACCTGCTGGCTAATCAGATCACAGCCAATAAATAACCATCATGTCGTGAACTGAACAGTCGCCAAATTGATCTTTCTTCACTCGTCTTTCTTTTCTTTCGGGGTGTGAGGCTTCTTATATAAGACAATCTGGCTCAAGATCGTACCATTTGTTATGGCACCAAGGACGGAACCCATCACAACTAGCAGAGAGTTAAGGAATCATAGCTTGTTCGCAGAACAAAGAATAGATAACTTAGAAAAGTGATCATGAGAACATCAATGGTCACAAAAGCATGTAAAAGAGCTTCCTTGCTCATCCCGTCAATAATTAGCTAAAGAAGAAAAAAGCTAATTTAAAGTCCTACGATACCAGTGTCTGCAAAGGCAAACCAAACTCTCAGCAAAGGACACACTCTTCACCCAATCCTGAGCTCATCATCTATTTAGAAATCTCAATACCAAAATCAACATAAGTACCATATAGGGCTCTGAAAGACACACTAAACAGGATAGTTCATCTGGGAGGTGGGCGGGAAAGACGGGAAACAGACAGATATACAAACCTAATTTACCCTACGAAAGAGACTGCCCAGGTGATGCCTTATCTGAAACTTATTTGAATCAAAACCAAAACTTTTTCTTGGCTTGTAACAGGGTTGCAAAGAGATTCGTTATCTGTTAATACACCTACTGATAGAGCAACCATTTCACAAAAGCTGGCAGACTAGAGATGAATGTACTGCAGCAAATGAAGCAGGGTTACTATCCCATTATGCCTTTTTTGAATCTGATGCTCATGTTTTTAGTACATTAAACCATCCTATCAAGGGCCATGGTTGCTAGCCTAATTTGAGAAAGAATTCTCTTTCTTTCAAGTGAGGAAATATCCATTCGACACAAGGACTTAACAATATTACAACACTGGCGAGTTCCGTTAGATATGGTCTACTGTGAATTAGAACTCGGAACATTAAATTGGCCGGCGATGACGGTGGTTAGGAAGAAGATTAACAGCAAACAATATATACCAACCCTAATTATTTCCATGTATCAAGAAAATTGACGTGACAGAAAAGTTAAAAGAACAAGGATACCACTTGAAGGTGCTTTCTCCTGAAGGCTGGTAAAGACCCTCACTACAAGACATCATTAAGAAAATGTACATGATATTAGTTCCAAACTTCCAATTAATAAGAGATACTGCAAGAGTATAACAGATGAGTTAGCTTACCCATGGAACCTCCAAAGTTCATGAAACATGTTAAAAAGCTGAGTTCCCCAGTAGATTTATTCTGCAAATTACAAAGACAGCCGTCAACATTTGTAACAATAACAACAAGACTAACTCAGCAGTAACCAGACAAAGACCAGGTGACAAGACCAAAATCCAAATATTATGCCAGATAAGAAGTGTTGCCAGCATCAAAGAGAAAACACTCTTGGAGAAGGGAAGTGTTTATAAGAAAGTGCAACAAGAAAAGCAACTAACAAGCATTAAACAGGCATCTATAGGCAACGTACCAAAAGATAGTATCCACAGTAAATAAGCTACTTGCTACTTATTAGTCAGGTTGTACTTAATGGTACAGGTTGATCAACCAGCTTGGGAGGGAAGCTCATTGGTTTGGCCAACAGTTGAAATAAATCATTTCAGCATATGGCTGCACACTTCAACCACCTGTAGGAAATTGTGTATGTTGGGGGGGGGGGGGGTGGGGGTTGCATTAGAATGAAAAGCATTTGCTGGCCTCAATTACTAGCACAGGGCATTTTGTTGAGATGGCCCTACATTATATAAGTACAGAGAGATGACAACTGCAAGTGCAAATTTCGCTTGGTGCTCGGCGCTCAATATGAGGGTGGTGTATATCGGTATATGTTTAAAAGTCTTTTATCACAATCTCAAATCTTAATTGAGATTACAACCTCTGGCTTTGCAGACTCTAACGTTGACTTGTCCAACTCCAATCTATAACAAGATTTTGATCAGGATTTCCCGGTTCTTCCCTCATTCCAGTTTAATCAATATATACTACAACAGGAGAGTTCCTGGTTCAAGGAGTCCTATATAACAGTGGCAATTTATGTTCCCCACATGCACACACATGTGGGGAAAGGGGGGGAGGGGGGATACAATATGTCACTACTCAATTAAGTAATGGAAGGATAACACAGATCAGAAACAAGGAGAAATGATCACACATATATTACAAAATCAATTAAAATAGCCTCCACATTCCAACTTACACTGAAGTTTTTCCATATCTGAGGAATCCTGGCACAGAGGAAAATTGCATGTTGTGATGCCTGAGGCAAATGGTGACATAACAAGTTAGCTTTTGGCATGTGATAAAACATATATCCAGAAGAATGGCATATTCACCATGACAGGAGTTTAAAAATAAAAATAGAAAAAGCAGTCCAGCTAGTAAGCAATGGAGATCCAATTAAGCAAAAGAATTACATGCTATCTGTACAGAAAGAAGCCTTACATATAAAGCTTCAAAAAGCACAGGATCAATTTTTCCAGCTAGAATTGTTGGTGCAATGCCACAATATCTAAATCACCATAGTTAAGTAAAAACGCTTATATTTGCTTTTGGTACAAAGACAATATACAGAAAACATGAAGGATACAAAAGTGCTCTCATCCATCTTGAAGTTCCCATTGGTTGTGAAAAGTAATACATGACAGCCACAAGAATAATAGCTGCACAATGTACACGAAAGGGTAATTTTAGTCTTGAAGAGCAAACAGATACAACATTGATGATAACCAAGTACTAATAACAGAATACAAAAAGCTGACTGCCATACCCTGCACTCTCAATTATTCCTAAATCACATCACCCACTTTTAACACGTGTCAACAAATTCAGGAGCTGTTTGTGTTAATGGAATATATTTAAGAGATTACGAGAGTGTAGTAACACGGGTTCAACTTTTAGATACCATTGATGTATGGATTTAAAGTCCGACTTATAGCATTGCAAACATGATAGTGACAGGAAGTGTAAGCTTTAAGCACAGCCATGACTTGCAGTGAATTGCCGCAGTAGTGAGTTTCTACAGTGAAAGAGAATGTGAGATCGCTGAAGTGATGGTGGAGATAATAGTGAAGTAGGTAAGTGGTTCTTGCTCACAAGAATTTAATGAAAATTCTTTTGATTTGTGTTTTTGGTATTTCTGGTCTCAATGTGTCATCTACTTATGACAACAATGAGATTAAAACTCGGATGTCCATGGTTTACTAGTCATCAAATTACTGTGAGGACCAAGAATGACATGATAGTCCCAGGACCATCAACAACTCATAAAGAGGTGCTGTATGTGATGGTAAAAAATGAGCGACTGGCTGATGTACTTTCAGAGAGAAAATGGAATTCGGACACACTAATGTGAGTTGGACAGGAACAAGTTTAATAGTTTGATTTTGGTAATGTGTATACGTAGTGTTTACTTCAATTTAGTAGGGAAGTGAAGCTTCAAGCACAAGTAATAGATCGGCACAAGTAATTTAGTAGGAAAGTGAAGCTTTGAGCACAAGTAATAGATAGCCAAAACTAATTTAGTAGGGGAGTAAGCTTTGAGCACATGTAATAGAGACACCTTTCTTGTTTGATATCTGACAATACAGTTAACACCACCCTACTGTGAAACTAAGCTGGTTCACCTGACGAAGCCATTCCTAAAGCCGAGTTTACTGCAGCCAGAAATGAGGAGCTACACTCACAAGTTTGTTAACCATACATAATCTACCTTTTAATGGAACACTAAAGCCAATACTCGTACAAATTCAGCTCCATCCACTAAAGTACCAGCTAAACTAACGTAGGCTTTGAAGCTTAATTAACTAGTCTAAAACTACAACAGAAGAATGAGAACTGAGAAGTCATTCCTTCCTAGAGGAAAATCTCTCATTGGCTATCCTAGGTAGCAGACTGCTTATCAACCTTTATCCTGCCTTACAAGTTTTCATACAAATCACAACAGAATAATTACCGACTATAATAAAGATGATAACAAAAATCAAGTTGCTTTTTAAAAAAAAAAAAAAAAAAACTTCTGTAGATGCTACTTAATCTCAGCTGATCATGGTTAAGTAAAGAACTGCATGATGACCCTCATTAGGATTGGATGTTACCCCTTCAATCACACATGCCACCAGCTTACTTAAGTCTTGATCATCATTAAGTTCCTACTCTTTGATCGTTTGCAATCAGTGGAGGTAAAGAGGTTGGGAGGAGACGTGGGTGTTAGCCTGTTAGGGTTAGGGCTTGATTGAGACCCTAATGAACAAGGGATGAGACCCGCGTATGAGTGTGTGACAGTGAAAAAGTAAAGGAGAATTTGGGATTATTGGATGGAGGGGAAGTGGGAAGAGGTAATGTATAATAGAGTTTGCAAACAGCTACACTAAGATATGACGGTCACATACTCTACCCCTTTCCTAAAGTCCACAACCAAACACTTCCACAACCTACTAGTTCTTCAAAAATAATCCTCCACTACAAAAAGGTTTCTAATTTCCTGGGAATTGCTTTTGTTGAAGCAGAAGTATTAAGACTTCCATCAAACATTTCACTCAAAAAAGAAAAAGAAAAGAAAAAAAAAAAAAAAAAAAGCTAAATGAATTTCATCTAACATGGCTTCAGTAGCAAATTTATCAGCATGTATTTGATAATACAATATTTCACTCCTGACCTATGTTACTCAGACTCGGGTACGGGTGTCGGGTGCTGGTACGGATCCAAGTGTCGGACTCGTCTATTTTATGAGAAAACCGCTTGTTTTTGGCCTAATATGAAGGATCCAAGTGTCATACCCATGTCCGAGTGTCGAGTGTCCGACACGGGTACGTGAGGTCAAATGAAGAGTCGGAGTAACATAGCTCCTGACATATGGAATACGAGGTATTCCCATGAGGCCATGATATTAGATTCGACAAGAGAGTAACGGCTAAACATGTGTTTACTTGGTTGCATTTTTATTGATCTAAGCTCATTAAAATACCAATAGGAAAACTTAGCTTCGGTATGACAGTTTCACAAACTTAGTATGCAAACAACACGCATTAGGCTACAAGGTCAGAAAGGTTAAGTGGCTTAGGCTAACCATACTTTCAAAACAAACAACTATGGTAATCTAAGGTTAATCTCAAAAAACTATATATTACATCGGGAAATTATATAATCCCCGAAACATTATGGCAGGGCAAAGAAAAGGCCTTATGACCAAGGACAAAACAATACACAAGAATGCACAGATTATGAAAAAAATAACCATCTAACAGGAAAACTTATGAAACCTTTCAGCCGAAATAACTACAAATAACACAATGTACCTTGAATCAAAAGGAAGGCATATTCGCCGAAGGCCGAAAAGGGAAGGCCTTTATGCAAGCAATAGGCAAGAGATATGGTGTAGCCAATCACTTCAAACTCGAAAGCAAGCACACTTAACCCTCTAATACTCATGTGCTCCAAAATCTTCAGTATCTGCTCATGTCATGTACTCGCCACAATCATTTCGTCAGTCCAAAATACCCAACACCGAAAACAGCATAAAACCCCAATTACAACTTCTCAAAATAGTAGTTCACAACCACAAACAAACCCTTCAACTACAAGCCAAACTAACCAAGTACCCTAATCGTATACTTTGTGAATTTCCAATTGGGGCTAGTCTAGCGTAAGAATGACGCAACACTACAGCAATAAACAGAATTCAATTGAATAATGCAATGAAAAGGAGGATAGAAAGAGAAAGAGAGAAAGACCAACCTGGGGAATCTTGACGGTGGTGGAAGCGGCGACGATGGCGTAACCAAGAAGCTTGGAAATCAAAGGGAGAAGGCAGTCCTTTTCGGGAATTTGACCATGGCGGAGAGAATCAAACATGCAGCTGAAGTCCATGCCGAATATCTCCATTTTTGACATTTTTTTTTTCTTTTGGGTTGGGAGTTGACGATTTCCAGATCAATGCCAATTGCTCTCAAGAACCAAAACTTTCGAGGAGGTGAAGCAAAGTAAAGGGGTAAAAGTGTAAAACTACCCATTCACTCATATTTTAAACTTAGACTGAAAAAAGGATTTAAAAAATTAGCAGAGATAGCTTTATTGTGACTTGCTAGAGAGGTACAAGAAATTGATATACCCGGGGTTACCATATAATATAACGTTTGGTTATAGGATAAAATGTAATTAAACTATGAAGAAGGTGATTGAATAGATGTGGGCTCTCTCTACTCTCTTAAAAACTCTCTTTTAAATATATACACATAGTTTTAAGTTCATGTATTGCACGGTACACATAGTCTATCGTGTTTAATGACTCTAATACAATTTGTTTGTTGAGTTTAGTTTGGGAATAAACACAATCTTCTTTTTGCAATTTTCGTTCGATACCTGCTGACTAATGCAGTTCTATCAAACATATGCATAAATGGAACTCATTTTAGATGAAATTATAATTTTCAAATATACAAAATGAAAGTTAGGACTAATTATGTCGGGTCATATTTAAATAACTTTCAAATTACAGTTTTATGAAAGTATAGACTATGCCTAATGACTCTTGTGAAAATCTTTCATTTTTTGTGAAAGTTATTTAGCCTCTAATTAGACTCTTCTAATCAGTACTTAATTACTCCTAATTAAGTTTAGCTAAGGATCTTTAGTTGCATGTAAGATTAAAGCATAAATAAGGTAATAAAACATGTTTTTATACCTTAACCAAGAGGAATTTTGACCTTCCTTCAAATGAAGGATCTTGAGCTGCTAAGTAATGGGGATCCTTCTCCTTAACCTTGAGTTTCCAAGTTAGGAAACCTCCTCCCTTGATCCACCAAAGAAGCTCTCCAAAAATCTCACAAAATGGTCTAGTTTTAAGATATTTTAACCCTAAAACCAAAATAAAATTAGCTAACACTTTAACCAATGTTATTCAAGGTTTAGATAAGTGTTTTGATCAAGTTTTCATTGACATGCAATGAAGAAAACTTGATCTTAAAGGAAGTGGAAGTGGCTGATTTTTTAGAGAAAACTAGTTTAAGACCCGTGCGTTACAGCCTAACAACTGTTTGTTAAAGCTACGTTTTTTCGATGGAACAAAATCATGGCAAAGAAATTGCATATTTTGGAAAATCGTTGGTGAACTTTCTTCTAATGACTTAAGATAACTTATATAATACATGCAAAATAAAAGTAAATGTAGTAGGGGTACGATCATTTGGATTCCGTAGTGAAGTTGTTAAATAATGTAGAATTTAAGGAATTTCAACCATACATTTACAACTTAAAAGAGTAAGTAATTGTTCACCCAAAAGGCACTAAATCGACATGATTATGATCTCATAACGTTGCCCAATATTGTCTTAAAACTCATCTTTCATGATTCCTTTCATTGCTTTGATCAAAATTGAGACCAAGTACATGTTATAATTTAACCAAACATCGGATTGATTAGATTTACGCAATCTTTGAATAACCGTTTTGCACATACGTAAATGAAAGGGATCCTTTTTTTTTTTTTTTTTCAAAACAAAAAGTCGTTGCTCATAGAGTCATAGCCTCATATATATAGGACATAATTTATGTACATGACTTCGTTCAAAAGCCTTGGGTTAAATCAGTCCTCTATATATGCCGCCCTATAAACAGAACCTTTTATTGATGTTATTACAATACTTGCTTACTCCTCGCCTCATCGTAATTCGATATACTTGACATTCTCATCTACACCTTCTCCTAACCACGTATTAAACTCCTCATTCAAATCTTCATATCACAGCTGCAACTCACATAACTTTTTATCAATATTATTACAATACAAATCACAGGACTCCATTGGTTTTTGATACAGGGGTAGTTAATTAGAACGTTAATTAGAACATTGTTAGATGTAGTTAACTCAATTTGGGTATAAATACCCCTCTTGTATTCCTTTTACAATCAGATAATCAATCATAATAAAAATCATGTCTTTC
>JBBYHQ010000014.1:3952188-3984234 GCA_038382645.1 Spergularia azorica
TGTATATTATATGCGTGTGTCTTTTGTATGCTGGCGTGTGTCTTCCATGACCATGTGAGTGCTATTAACGGCAACTTATATTTGACATCATCGCCTACGTGGAGGGTCTTATTCAGCTTCAAAGGCACGCCTATTTATAAAATATATATTTGTGCAAAATCACCAAATAAGAACATAACTAAAGGGTATAACCGCCTCTTTATCCAAACCACTGTCCCACCACCTCTAACCACTACGCGCCTGCTCCAACTATCACCATTCACGACTTCACGTCGCTTCTGCCACCATTCAACGTAACTCCTTCCGATAAGGCCACCCAGCCACCACCTTCCCCTACTTCCACGGCCTCTACCCTCCACGGCCTTTTTCTCTCTCTCACTCCATCCTCCATTTCCTCTCGATTTTCAACCAATATATGCTCCTCCGCCTCCACTCCCGTTCTCGACAGTTCATCACTGATCGTCGCCACTGCTCTCCCTTGTAGTCGCCCCTTAATTGTCTCCACGGACCATCGTTGGACGTAGGAGATAGGATAATAAGGTGAGAAAAAAAGGAAAAGAAAATGGAGGAGGATAAGAGGGGGCGGTGTGGCATGTGGTGTAGAGCATGGTGGCCGGCGATTGACGTCCATGTTGGTGGTGTGGAGGGCAGCTAAGGTGATGGTTGGTGGTGCGTGATGCTTATAGGTGGTGAGTGGGCGGTTTGATAGGGAGGTGGTTCCACTCCTTAGTTATGTTTTTATTTGGTGGTTCCGCACAAAATGAGGTGGTTCCCCGAATAATGGTGAAACTTGGAGGTGGTTTCCCAAATTTTATGTTTGGAATGATAATCGAGTACCGCGGTGTGTCTTTATGTGAAATATTACTCACATTTGATAATCCAAAAAGTTATACGTACCTCTGTTAAAAAATATTTCGAAAAATGCTCAAAAGAACAATTGAAACATACTTACACAGAACAAATTAACACGTTTTTTTATTTTTAATAAATGGAAATGCATTAATATTGTCGCTAAACGGCACTTACATCAAGAATTAGAACCGATACAAATATCATAAAATAAATCTTATTAACACAATTCTTCCCTAATTAACAAGTTTGATCCCTTACACGTCGATATCTTTGCGTCTTTCATCGGCATCGGAGATCTATGTAACTCGTAGAAGAAAAGGCAAACAACGTAGTTAATGGTATTTGATCCCGAATTCAGCATCCATCGCAACGCCATGACAAAATTAATGAACATGATCATTCTAGAAATCTCGCGAATCTCAACATAAACCCACCTATATGGTGGAAAAGATACCCTCTCAACGAGATAGAAACGAGTTATTATTAATAACTAGTAATAACTAAATTAATTATGGTGATTGATAAGAGAATTGGGGCTTACCACCATCTAATTGATGGCTGGTAGCCCCTAAATTTAGATTCAAAAGTTAGGATTTTTGAGAGAGGAGGAGGAGAAAGAGAGAGAGGCTAGGATTTTTCCCGTGCAAATGGACTAACAAATTAACACGTTTTGACCAATAATCACCTCTTGAAACAAAGAGTATGCTTTAATTCAAAATATCGCTTAAACAAAGACTTCAAATAGAATCCAAAGATGTAACTAAATCATAAGATATTCGTTTGACAAATGAACACATATTGAGTTATAATCACGTATTGAGAGGTGTGTTTCGTTATATTTCTATTACTCGACCAATAAGTCAATAACTCATGGCTAAAAATAACACAAGTGGAAGTTGGAGTAAACCCATCTACGTAAAATTTTGAACCACAAGGGATGTGTTCAGTTAATCTAAGTGATCACAGCACACATTAACATTGATCCGGTAACCATTGATCCAGTTTGCCATAAAATGTACTTTTAATTGAGAAAACTTAATCACACCAGGAAGAACGAAACGAATTCTAAAGATCCTGCAACCCAATATTTATCTAGACGTCGGAGACAAGCAAGAATCGTACGTTAGTTGCATTGCTTTCGCATACTTCTAATCAGTGTACACAACACGCACATCGTAACACCCTATTTTCACAGATTACCCCGAGTGACATTCCAGTGCAGAAGTCACTCCTGGGTGACCAAAAATGTGCAGGGACCTGAGCAGAGATTTCGAATATAGAAATTCCTCACATACCAGATTTATACAACAATCACATCCTGTGCAAGCCTAAACAAAACAAAAGCTAACGCTAGCTCTTAGACACATGCAACACTCGCCTCTTTTCAGGCATCGAACACAAGTACGAAGAGAGATTATCGTATGTACATCGAGGATCACACTGATATTTAAAGGCCGACGGGATTCTATAATCCACAAAGTCAAAAGACAAGTTAGTGGAGCAAAAGTGAGCTGAAAATTGTATCTATCTTCATCTGTGTATTCTTTTTACTTGTGTACCCTCCTTTCCCTAACCTGCAACAATATACAAATGCATACAGGAAAACACGTTAGAAGAAAGTCCATCATATGCTCCCAATATAACCTTTTACCAGTATCGGACAAGGTTAGAGTCTTACTATGACGATCTGTGACGATATCTCCTGAAATTCAAGTAATTGCTTAGTGGAGTCTCTGGCACAGGTATGAACTTAACCACAGCAGCAAGCGGCCAACTGGTTCAAAATTGCAGGGAAAAGTTAATACTGTACAACTATAGTAGCCGTATATCTACAGACTACAGCATACCGGATATTCATTTTGAAACACAATGGCGACGTATGTCTAGGGAGGGCAACAAAAAATTAAAAACACTGTTGCACGATTAGGCAAAGAAACTTATCCATATTATCATTACCCGATGAAACCAATCACAATGCCAACAAGCCACAACTGCCAGCTCAGCTTCACAGTTGATGCAAACTTGCCAAGGAACTCAATTATGACGATCTGTCAGAATATATTCATAACAAAAAGCAACAGGTGAGCGTACAAGTCAGGAACATAGCAATACAAGTGGATATGCAATCTCAGTAGCCTCACCTGGAGTATCAGAGTTATAGCCACGATTGCCATGAACAGCTTGTTCTTTACTACCCCTTCAAATATATTTACTTGATCTGGCTTACGAGCATTGAACTCATTGAAAATCTGCACATCAACAGTTCAGCGGTTATTTTCATACAAGGCTGAAAGGAAGAGACATGAAAGGAGTAACTCTCTAAAAAGTCGCAGCTCATTAAACATCCTAGGGGAAGAGAGTGCAAAGCATCCTAATTATTAGCTCAAGGAATATAAATTTTTTAACTGTAATGGCAGATTAATAATTGCTCATACAATCTCTAGTCTTACTAATTATTACAACAAAGATTTAAACCACATTGATACATCTCAATGTTACAGATGAAATAATAATAATATGAAGGTCAAAGCTGTAATCAGGTAAAACCACAACCTCTGCAGCTATTGCCTACGCACATGAAATATGTAAGATCACTGAGTGTAAGTTCTAGGCAACACTGCTCACCTGACAAAGGACGAATGCATTAAAGATCACAGTGTTCTTGACTTTGTTAGCATGTTCAGTAGTGCTATTCTGGAGATGCAAGATATTTCGCCCTTGGAAGTTGAGTACAAGCAGCACAATCACTTGGTACACCGCCTATATATTAAAGAACAGTTGGAAAAGTCATCAATCAATGTATCAAACTATCCAAGTGCTTTATTGGGAATATTGACCACACTGCAAGAGAATAAACAAGGTCAAAGGTTTACCTGTATCAATAAGTTTCTCCACATGATATTTGTAATCAGAGGTTCCCTGCGAAAAAACGAAACAAAATAAATTAAAGAAAAACGACAACTTTCACATCTCAGAAAGAACTCTTGAGGTACACAGGTCATCTCGGAAAGGCCAAGGAAGATTCCAAAATACTTTGCAGAGTTCGGTGAAAACTTAATCAGGGCCAACAAGTGTAGTCAAACAAAGCATATAAGGACCCAGGTTTACAACATAGAAGCACAAAAGGTATCTACAGTTAAATAAAATAAAATATTAGCAAGGGTCCCAAACCTTCGACCAACTGGAGGCCTGCGCATAAGATGGTCTGTGGGTGGTTCTGTAGCCAATGCAAGTGCTCCAAGTGTATCCATAATCAAATTTACCCACAGAAGCTGCACAGCAAAAACAAAAAGTTGCTTAGACTGGCATCTAAAATCGAAGAAACAAGAACTATCTGAAACAAGTCCAAAAATTAAATTAAACATTAAACAAACAAAACAGGCAAGTGTGCTACCTGTACAGCATTTAATGGGACATCACCAGTGGAAAATGCAGCAACCACATTGATTATAAGTGCTGCCACATTAACAGTGAGTTGGAACTGAATAAATTTCTGTATGTTTGCATACACAGATCTACCCCACCGAACGACCTGAAGAAGTTACACGCATAGATCAGAAACGTCCGTGCAATACCACCAAAATCAGAAAAGCAGCCAAACAACGCAGCAAATGGATGACAATAAGGAGTGGCATCTGTGGCCTATAGCCCTATACTAGGTGTATAAGCTTACTGAGAACACCCAAGTCAAATAAAAAGACAATTTTGCCAACAAACATACCCCTTAGCAGAGGCCGACCTACCTTTACAACTGATGCAAAATTATCATCCAGGATAATGATATCTGAGCTTTCTTTTGCCACTTCTGTACCAGCAATCCCCATCGCAAGACCAATATCTGCCTAAAACCAAAAGTAAAGTTAGATATATACCAATCACAAAAATATAAAGCCAGAAGGGAAGATGCCTAAATAGCTAATATAATTTTCATCAAACTGAATACGAGGAAAAAGAATAGAGCATGTCTCCCATTCACAGTTTTAAGAGCACGGAATACCTCATGCAACGCTGGAGCATCATTGGTACCATCTCCAGTAACAGCAACAACGTGACCTCTCTTCTTCAATGCCTGGACAAGAAGGAGCTTGTCGTTTGGCGATGACCTTCCCATAACCTGTAGACATGTTTTCACAGTTGTCAATTAGCTGCCTGCCATATGGTCAAAAGTCAAAACCATCTCTCAAATCACCATTGTGCAATAAAGCAGAAACATGAAGACAAGAAGAAAAAGAGCAAGGAAAAACAACCAGCACTGGAAACCAATAAAGCAAAGTATAACATCATGGAAACACCACGACAAGATGAAAAAGAGCAAAGAAAAATATTATAATGACAAAAGCAAATCAGTAAACATGGCAAGAAGATATAAGTCATACTGATATCTTGTCTGCGATCTCTTCCCTTTCTGCTTCTGACTTGTTACGGAAAGACTTCCCCTCAATCAAAATTGGTTCACCATCGTCTTCATCCGAAGCTAAGATGCCACATTCAAGAGCAATGGCTTTTGCAGTCTGAAGATTATCACCAGTGACCATACGCACCTGAAGCATTACAATGCCTCATTCAGTTAGATGAAAACAATAACATTTTGCTCATATGTCAAGCATTAAGAGAAGAGAAGAAACATTAAATAGCCAATTGCTCATTGTAATCGAGCAATCTGTTACGGTTGCGTGTCGCGCAATATAAAAAAAAAGGTGTAGCAGTGATTGCTAGCTGAATGCAGATAGGTGGGCATGCAACAAATTATCTCAATATGAGAGAACCATTTGAAGTGTTTAGACAAACACTAGCATCCCATACAATCTCAAACATTCCTGCAGCCCCAAGCTCTAACAATAATTGCGGACAGTTTGATAATTTCACAAAAGTATCCATTTTCAATTGGAGAATTATCGCTATTTAGTAACAGCCGATACCTTAACACCGGCAGCCCTGCATAATTCAACTGAGTCTCTTACTCCTGGACGGCAGGGATCCTGCATTATGAAGGATCAACTATTAAAACAAGGAGCAGCCAGAAGAAGCACCAGAAAAGGAGGCAACAGTTCCCCAAGAAACATTAACCAGTGAGCCCTAATTTACTTTGGCTAACAGCGGGGCCCTGAAATGTAATACCTTTATACCAACAATAGCAAGCAGAACCAACTCATCATCTGGCATAACCCACTGAGCTAGTCGCTCATCGTCAGAAGGTACTTTATCCACATCACATGGTCGATAAGCGATGGCAACACATCGAAGACTTTGAGTAGCCATTTGCTCAATTGCCTTTCTAAAGAAAGAAGCCTGCACAAAATAAACAGCCAGTTAAAGCCAAACAATAACTTCGTATGTCTAAAACAATATACGATGTTCAGTCTCCATCTCAACTAAATCCTGCTCAGAATTCTACAACACAATTTTTATTTTTATTTTGACACGTAATACAGAATGTAACTTTATGCCCATATTTAACGTTTAATTGTCATCAAACAACTAAACCAATTGCAGTCCAGTGGGTGGAACCTTCCACCTCCATGAAGAATTTTAGCTTTTGCACACTGTGGCTTTGGATAGAATTATACCAGGACTTCACTGGCAGCCAACTTATTATTTCACTTGATATGTGTTGTGGGCCAAACAAAATTGAAAAAGTTAAACAATGTTCCCGGCATTTTGAGGTGGGTCAATTCTAATATAAACAGCTCCCAGGGTGAGAGGATAGCACTATGCTACCCATGCCACCATCATAGAGAATAAAACGAGTGCGGAGAAGACAAAGTTGTAGCAGTTTGCTTTTATGGCAATGTTAAGCAGACTTCACCTCGCTCCTAGAGAATTTATCTTTGTACACAGAGATTTTCATCCATTGACTATCCTCGATCATGAGTTACAAAGCCACTTTATAGGCTTAAGGATGCTGCAGTTTTCTCAGACAATCGTATAACAATCTAAGTTTATGAGTGAGTGATATCTAACTGAATCACATCTTTTCCTTGATTATAATACAATACTTCACACGTCTTAAAGGTTTCAACGAGGAAGAGTGCATGGAATTAAGTCCGAGAGCATTCAACAAAGTTTCAGCAACGCACCTTATCCTCGTCCAGTGCAGCAACACAGTCGCTTTCATCCATGAAACTTGAACATGAAGCCAAGACAATTTCAGCAGCTCCCTTCCAATGTACATGGACTTCAGAACCAGGCTGCACATACACGGTTCAAAAACCAAAACTTCAGTCCATAGCACAAGATCAAGAACCTTACCCAGAATCTACTATCAATAGCATCCACTCAAAGCTAATACAGAAGCAGGAACACCATACAAGACGATCAATTAACACAAGAACAGGGTAAATCCTAGGATATTGCTACCCTTAATCCGAAAGTCACGAGAACTAACTTTATAGAACATATATTTTCATACTTTCATATACTGAATCTGCAAAAAAAACACAGTTCATACTGCACAAAAAAAGTACGCCAAATAGAGGGTTCCCATTCGCCTGTCATTTCCCTCTTTGACAGAGCTCCTCAGACCCCAGCAAAGCAGAGAACAGGGTTTACAATTTTAGGAAGGTCATTGGGAAACGAAGAAAAAAGGTGGATTAATATCCAACTGAACCAAGAATATGCCACTCAGTGGAACTTACTGTTTTAACTCCTACACCCCCGCGTTTCTTTTCAGAGTTGAATGGAAATGCATGGATAATTGTTGACTCTGATCTCTTCGCATCAAAGTTCATTCCAAGCTGCAAAATTTGAAGTTCAATATATCAAACAACTGAAATAAACTATTACCACATATCAACAATTAGTTATCAAACTAATATTTGCCAGAAAGTAACATGGATAAAACCTAGACAGTACCTTCAAACCCCAAGAGAGAATCGCCTTTTCAGTTGGTGACCCAGAGATCTCGACATCTCCACCATCCTGAAGAAACAAAGGATAAAGGTAGAAAGTAAAGTAAAGTAAAGCAGTTTGCATCAACCCTCTAAAAGTGAAGTAAAGCAGTTTTCATCAATTAAATTCAAGCTAAAAATTAAAGGACATGTAATATGCAGGAGATCCAGGGATTCAATAACTCAACTAACCTCAGAAGTAAAAACACTGCCAGTTGTATTCTGTGCAATCCCTTCAATGAGAAGATTGCATAGCATTGGAGATAACACTGAAGCGTCATTAGGTGGATCAACTTTCTTTCCATTCGCATAAGCCTCAACAACAGTCATCTGCATGTGCATTAAAGATAAAAACGAAATTGTAAAACAACTTGGGGAATAAGAGTCGAAGTCTTAAATCTGCTGCTACAAAGAACCAAATTTTCACTTTAGTTTGTGGCACTGCACTCAGGATTCTTAATCAAAAGAGACTGCTATAGAAAATCAACCTATAAAAACTAGCCTAACGTTATTCAAGACATCGAAAACACATTGCAGCACTCAAGATTTCACCATATATAAGATACTCCCTCTGTCCCAACTCAAACACTCATGTCCTCTTTTTTTTTGTCAAACTTTTCAAACTTTGAACTAATATCTCAAGACGTATAATATGATACAAAAATATTTGCATTTGTTTTTATAAAATCTTTCATAAATGTAAATTTTTATTAAGAAAAACGAACTTGTATATAAAGTACATCGCATGACAGGCTAATGAATTTCATCACAACTCGATGAACAGCCAAACACTTGCCTGATTCAGAGTCAAAGTACCAGTCTTATCACTGCATATGGTAGTCGCAGAACCCATCGTCTCACATGCCGAAAGCCTCCTCACCTGTAGCATAACAAATCTCGTTACAAATATATCCTCATAAAGATACAACAGGAATTTTTTCAAACAGAAAGTACAAACCAGAGCCTTGTCCCTCATCATTTTTCTCATTGAGTATGCAAGCCTGCAACAACAAAATATACATGACAGATGTAAGCAAGCCATAATCAATAGCTGTGACACTAGATACTACTGCAACTTGGACTTGCACAATTTAACCCATAGCATATTTACAAGTTACATCGAGTTGGTATTGTGTTTCTCTTCTCTTCGAAAATTATTGAATGTGACACTCAATTCAATTGGGGAATGCCAAGGAAAAGGCATTAAAAATGGTGCGAGAAAATATTCATAGTCCTCTTCAGAAAGTAAACTCGCAAATCATTTCATCAAATGATATACTTGTTCACATGCCGGCACAAACGGTCATTACCCGTAGTGCTTCAACTCACTTACCATCTCTAAGGGAGCGAGGGGCAGAGCTAGAAGTAAAAAAAAAAAAGCATACAAAAGTGCGTGCTTGTGATTAGAAAGGACCACATACAAGGGCCACGGGAACAAAAATGGAAAAGGTCAGTGTACATACGTTAAGGTGACGGCTAAGGGCAGACCTTCAGGCACAGCAACGACAACAATAGTCACCTGCAACATTTAGATATTGTAAGGTACACATGAACAGTAGAATATCGATGCAACAAAAGACATCCACAAATAAAGCACTTACAGCAACAGTGACAATCTTGATTACTCCATCTATGGCGTGACTAACACTTGTCTTCCCAGCCTTGAATTGTGGCAAGGCAGAAGTTGCTCTCGTGTGTCCAGTAAAATACCTAGACCAAGGTTATCAATATTTCCACTTAATCTCAATAATGTAATTCAAAAACTCGAGTAAAGCCAATGGGCTATAAGTTAAATTACCTCGCAATAAGAACAACTAAGACAATAAATGCCACAGATAACCCAGCAATGCCAATAAAGGTTGCAAGGCCATTCAGACGAACCTAGACAGATACACAACAATTATTGAACCAACAATAAACCAAACGAATCAGTCAAAATTCTATTGAAGGTCAGAGATATAGTGCAAAAAACTCACCTGCAAAGGTGTTTCTTCACCAGTGTCTTCTGAAATACTCGCCATAAGCATACCCCATTCAGTGTTCACACCAACACTAGTGACCTGGAAGTAATCAGTAAGAGCATTATCAAACTACGGACCTCAAGACACAAAGATGTAATGGAAACTCGGAAGAAAAGGCCTGCAAACTCTACAGAGAGAAGCATTTAAGTTTCCTGGGGGATAAAATTAAATTTTCATAGCTGTGCCCCTTTGAATGTTGTGAAACTTCCTTAGTGCGACAAACTCCAATCTGTCACTGACACTTGATTTTCAACTCAACCACTATGGCTTTTGTGTCAATGTTTCTAAGAAGCATCTTCAACTTCTCAGGAAATATTTTGGGACCCATTCAAAGGTAAGATTAGTATATATTTACTAGTAATTCACTTCAACATACCACACTAACTAGGGTAAGTCCAGTTCTTGCACCACATAAATGTACGGGTAATTATAAAAAGCGATTAAAAAGACAAAGGGAAAACTCAAACAGATTGGCTATATACTGCATCCTCCAGACTACCGGGCAACTATAAATAAAGAGCAGGTCATCTCTAACATCCTACAATTGCAATCGACAAGTTTGAAGCCATTATAAGGCTGTCTTCAATTTTCGTATTTGAAGAGAGAATGATTGAGACGGCTTATCATTCAACTACATATTGCTAAAGCCTCAACCAGTCATTGCTTCAGCATCCTTTTCAACTTAAAGTAAAGACAGAAAATAACACTGACAACTGAAACAGACCTTAATTGAAAGACCTAAAAGGGCCAGGTTTGCTAGCTAACATACAGATATTGGCCTAGTTTCTTAGAACTTTAAAAATCCTCCAAAGATAAATAAATAAAAACACAGTATTATTAAGCACGCACCAGTCATTATTCTCTGTGATCGACTCTACTAGCTTTTCACAAACTAATAGAGAACAAGAAATAATACAAAGAACAGCAATTTTGTATACGAGACAATGATAGTGAACAATCTAGTCAATTTACAGAGGTATATATTTACGACAATAGCAACAAGTCAACAACAAAAGCCAGTCTCAAAAGAAATTGGGGTCAGCCAATATGACGCATAGCAAGGAATTGCGTGAAAGGAAGACCACATAAAGGCATGAATTTAAAACATTAACCCACCACCTGTACAAGTTCAATATAGAAGTTGTTCTTACCAGCATAGTTCCGTAACCATCTGCTACTTTACAGCCAGACATTAAGAAGGGTGACTTAGGGTCCTTAGAAACCTGCAGAAAGCCAATTGAAAGTCAAACAAACTTCAACGAATTAAACATCATGAAGAGAGCTTATATCACAGAGGAGCTTACAATCTTGCTCTCTCCAGTCATACTTGACTCGTCAATTGCAAGACCATGACCAGATACTAGCACTCCATCAGCAGGAACCTGGGGACAGTAAGCATACACAATAAGGATAAATAACAACTAAACAAAATTTCCTCACTGTTGAGGTCATTCAAAAGTTTAAAGAGATAGATAAACTTCAAATCACCTGGTCACCAATTTTCAAAGGAAGAACATCACCCACAACGAGATCATAAATTGAAACCTCTGTCCTTCTACCACCTCTAATCACCTGTTCATACATATGAGTAACATAAAGACAATGGTAAAATGAGGCATTGCTGTTAATTTTACAGTAGGATTTTCCGCGTATGAGACGCGAGACATACCTCCACGTGTATGTTCCTTTTCTCCTCGTTAAGGTTTTGAAACTGGAGCGACTGTCTGTAATCACTGATGGCTACAAGATAGGAAAAGAAAAACATGAGCCTACATCTCTTTGTTCGAATAAATATTAAGTAAAGAAATATCAACAAAAAGAGATAATATGTCACAATCTGGCACTCATAGTAATATTGAAGAGAGGCATATTTTGGAAGCAACCTATATTTTCTAATAGGGGCCTCCCCTCGAGAAAATTTAATAAGCATACAGCCATACAGGTCTGCAGTCTGCTGGTCAGTTAATTTTAAACTCGATAATATTCAGAAAGAAAATGCGAGCCAACACAGTTTAACGCAGCAGCAACAATACCGATTACAATGACAAAAGCAGTCAGTTTAGCCCTTCACCTGCACTCCAGTAGGTTTCACAAGCAAGAGCCTCTAGCATCTAATGGTAAAAGTCAATCCACCCAAAAATCCCCTTCACCCAGCCATGAGCATTGAAAGAGACATGTCTTGTCATCACGAACAAATGCATCAATATCCCAAGTATTGATTTGGTTAATTCCATCAAAACAATGGTTTTAGGTTATCGAACACCTACCCTTGATGATTTTGACAACCATATTGAATAAATATCAACTCAGCTCCATCTGACTATTCATTCTTAAAAGGGACTCATAGCTCATATTGGGCCATATTGTGTCCAACTGTCCACACATACTGTAGCGGTATCAACCGGATTCAAGCACGCAGAATTATCTCTCTAAAAACCTAATCAAGCCAAAAGCTGAGGCTAGTGCTATTTCGTCGGAACTTCAAGTAGATACGAGTTTATTTCAACCTGTTACTACCAAACATTATGTTATTGTCCTAGAACAATCTCTAATGGCTGTCACCCTATAATTTCAAAGTTTTGGACTCGTAATGAATAATACCACAAGTCAAAGTTAATTGTTTTAGTAGCCAAAGTAAATCTATCATGCTGTCGGACACAAGTTCGTAATACTGGTTCTGAACAGTGATAACTTAAGGGGTCTGCACAAACATTGGAATCTTGGTCTGGTCAACAGAAACTTGCGATAACTCATTCGTTCGAACAGAAAAATGTTCCTAGCTTATTCATTTGGTAGAACCACTGAATTACCCTGGAAAAGTTACATACAAGCTGTGGGCACCATAAAATGGATCCCAAAATCAACTTCTACACAGTCCCGGCTACACAACAAAGAGTTGTTAATTTATAAAAGAAATGGCCATCCAAATTTAGGCAAATCAGTAATACCTGTAACAAAAATAACGAGGACAACAGCAAAGAGGATACTTCCACCATCATACCATCCTTCTTTAATTCCCTACACGTGCAAAAGTATACATCAGGACAAAATAGTAGAGGAAAATACATAATTAGACGACAGTGGAAACTATTCAAAAGGAGGTTAATGTAGCAGAGGTATGAAAACTAAAAGATACTCAAACTCTACGAAGAAAATTATATAAAAAAACGTCATACTGCCTGAACTCACCTCTGATTTAATGCCAAGAGCTAAAGATGCGACCGCTGCTACCATCAATATGACAAGAGTCAAATCTTGACAAGCCTCCCACAAGAAACGCTACCATATACAAAGCAAAGTTCAATAAACAAAAGATCGAGGATGCCCCTAGCTATAAAATTATATTAAAATGCCTATAAATATAAAGTTCACTAGAACAAAAAAGGTGCAAAACTAACCCAGAAACTTCGCCCTTTTTTGCGGGGATATGTGTTTGACCCAAAGACATTTTTCCTTTCCAGCAATTCCTCTTCAGTTCCAGCAATTCCCTTCTCCAAATTTGATTTCACCTTTTCCGCTAGTCCAGATACCTGAACTTGCAATCATGTGGTGCCTTTAAAATTCAAGTTCTCGAAGTAACGATAGCAAATAGTAATTGACATATACAATAATCAGATTAAAAAGGATGCCAATGCTGACTTACCGAACCAAATTGATGTAGCGCAGAGAGGTCATGTTCTTTTGACATAGCAGCAAGTTCCTCTTGTTTAATTCCATAATCGCCACGGGGAATATCAGGGACATCTTGTGACACTGAGAGAAGCATAAGGATGACAGTCAGAATAGCATGCCAATTGATCCAGTGATAAAAGAACCAGAGCACTACCAAAGTAAGCACAACGAGGGGGGGGGGGACAACAATGCATGATAGTGCAATTCCATGGAATGAGTATGTTACCTTTAGCTCGCTCTGCAGCTTCCTTGAAAAGATTTGCTGCCTACAATGCAGTAAAACCCAAACTGAAAAACAATTTAAGAACACATATAAAACAAAGGAAGTTGATAAAGTTCGATAACATACTCGCACAACTTGCGCATGCGTTCTGATCTTTCGGATTACTTCTTTCTTCTCTTCTTCCTTTTTCAAGTCCAACGTATATCGGAATCTCCGGGAAGCATTCAAAACAAGTGCTGCTTGCTGGAGGGGATTGAATTTGATCAGCTCAGACATTCAACAAAAGCAAAGTAACACATATTTATACTTGAAAACCTAACAACATATATGTCAATTCAACAAAACATGAGCCCGCGTTTAAAAAACGAACATCCATAAGGAGCAACCCTTCGGATGATATAGACCTAGTAAGGAAACAGAGTTCTACAGCCTGGTGTGTCTGTACCCGACACCGACACCATATTAGGAAGAATAAAGTGTCCATTCTGTCCAACACTCGAAAAATTAGTCTGCATTCTTATGTTGACATTTTGTGAGTTTGTGCACCTTAGAACACTTCAAAAATATAAAGACAACACAATATTCCTAGCATATAGGTGCGATTTAAAGAACTTCGAGATTAAAAATTGTATAAAATAAGTTATGAAAGTTTTTTGGGTGCTGTATTAGCAGTGTCGTGTATCTCTTTCCACATCCTTAACATACCCTAGAGCCTAATCTGATTGAAAACAGTGTGGCAACGAGAAACAACAACAATAGCAATCATCATATTGAAACAAATATCATATGTAGCTATGATATTCGCGCACAGTTCTTCGGTGCCATATCCTGTGTTGACCCAAA
Organism: Spergularia azorica; assembly: GCA_038382645.1. Taxonomy (NCBI): domain Eukaryota; kingdom Viridiplantae; phylum Streptophyta; class Magnoliopsida; order Caryophyllales; family Caryophyllaceae; genus Spergularia; species Spergularia azorica. Next base: position 3,966,687 of record JBBYHQ010000014.1, read on the forward strand.
CCGGATAGGACACCGATCAGTCCTCAGAATCAGTCCTCAGAACCTGATAAAACCCTCTAAATTTTGTTCTATCAATGAAAACAGCTGAAAATATAGACTGGACTTCAGAACTAAAAACACTAGATCTACAAGGAAAGATTTGCCATAATAAATCACGTTAATTTTTAGATTAACCTATTCAAGTTTACTATTCTTTAGTTTACGAAGACTAAGTCTCTGTTGGCTTGATCCAAGTCCACCTCCTTTTGCATTTCGGCATCCCAAGAATCTGATCCTTGGATGGAGTACCAAGTCAAAGTAACATAGATACAGTCAACAATACATGTATAGCACTTCAATACCATTAATGCCATGATTGTTCTAAGAAATAATTCACTTGCAAGTACTTACACAACCCTAGGTCAGTAGCAGTATGCATAGTTTCACCTTGCAGCACAGCCAACTATAAGGATAGAGTTCAAGCTGAACCTAAATCATAACGTAATAGATGAAGCAATGGAGCTTGTTGCATAGTATGAAATGCCAAATAATTCGTGAATAATATGAGGGACTCAAAACCTAGGCTATACTTTGGATCACCATGAGCTGCTCTAGGTGGCTTTTAGGCCCGTAACACTGTTGGGCAAGGAATACATTATCCTGGGACCTAAGGATAGTGGGACCATGACTATCCCATACAGAATAAGATAACATTTTGGCTTGCTAAAAAGGACACTTCAAGAGACAGATGAAATCTTGTAAAATGATTTGACTGATCTTTCCCACTTTCGGGTATATGGTCGTGACTTTGCACAAACAATGGTGCACAAAATGTCAGTGCTCAAGCGACAAGTAAACAGAGTTGCACGCACAGAAGTACTTGGGATCTCTCAATCCGGCCATAAACACCCAGCCAAATTTTTCGAGCACAAACATGAAAATCATTCAATAAATGCCACAAAGTATCAAAGAATAGCCATCCTAGAGGCAATCTCCAGTGTTGTTAAAGAACTTCGCATATCTCCAAACTTCACCACAACACGTTTGTTACAGAATTAACACAATACCACTTGGTCACAATCACACACACCTAACATCTTGTGACACCTCCCATCACTCAAATCACATTCTACTCCAACAAGACTTTCCAGAAAGCCTCCAACAGCAAAGCCCAGACAAATCAAAACATAAAATCAGAGCCAATACCTAAACAGAATAACTGAACAACCCTCTCAAAACCGCTTACCCTCGTCCAATCCTCCACTCGACATTCCAGCAACGTAAACACGTTACTTCGTCAAAAAATCATGCAATTATGCAGTGTAACAAGTCTAACAACCCCCACCCACCCAAAATATCACACTCATAACAAACACCACCAATTCCTCCCGTATTAGACTTTCATAAAACAGTAAAACCACGCTCGTCAGCAAAACCACGAAAAAAAAAACACCGAATCGATTAACACCGTCCTTCCACCCGCACTCGTCCTTTTCACGTTTCATCAATCAACCGAAACATCTCCGTTTCGCAATCGAACGAAACACCGCAACAACAAATCGCACAAAACCGCATCATTTCCACCACAACCACCAAAAAAACAACAATATTACACAATGTAGCTCACAAATTCACAGTTCCGAGTTCAAACTCATAACAAAACAAACATTACAACAACAAAAATAGCAAAAAAAACCGTTCGAATTCAAACTCAAACACACCACCAAATTACGCATAAATATAACTCAAAATAAAAACGAAAAATGCAAAGAACAATAAAAAATGAGTAAAAAGACGAGCATACCCTCCAGCGTTTAAGCCGTTCAACAGGAGCATTCTTAGTAGTGGTAATGTCAAAGGGGCTAGAAACGTCATCTTCAAAATCATGATAATCGCCGGACCGACGACCGCCTCCGGCTTCCACGTCAAATCTCCGGCGGTACGGAGAGCCTTTAAATTCATCCGCCATTGCCGCCGCTTTTTTACTGTATTTCGCAGGAGAGATGGTCACCTCACTATTTTTTTTTTTTTTACTACTAAACTTCTTGTTTACTCTTCTTTTATTTCAAATTGAGCAAGGAAGAAGAAATAAAAGAAGAAGACAAACAGTAGGGTTTGCTGTTGGGAAAAACTCCAGATTTCATTGAAATATAACCGAAAAAAACTTTACAGCAAATGAAAGAAAAAAATAAAAACAAAAACAAAAATTATTATGACAATGGAATAAAATTGCGTGTTATACAGATATTCTAACCCATCATCAGAGATAATATTAATTAATTAATTATTAAATGAACAATATAAAGTTTATGATTTAATAAGGAAAAAGAGGAAATTACTGGAATATTTGCTCTTTTTTTCTTCTTCTTCCTTTTTTTGCCTTTTTTTTCTTTTGTTGCTATGTGTTTTTTTCTGAAAGAAGTTGTTGTGTGGAAGTTTCGTGGAAGAAGGCCACTTTTCATTTTTAAAGGATCAGTCAGGAGTCAGAAGAGGAGTAGGGGGAGTTATTATTACTGCGGTAATTAGTGGGAGTAAATTCTAATGTCGACAGTTTTTTTTTTTTTTACTTTGAAGAGGTGTGCTGCTCACATCTCTTTTTTGAAGTGTGAGGTGTCCGTGATATTCGGAATATTGGAGTAACGGCGTAACGCGTAGGAGATTAGCTGGTCCCTGGTAAGTTGTAACTTGGAATGGAAGGGTTTCTCCACTCTTTTTCTCACATTACTACTTTTCCGGAGTACAAAATCTAACATGTGAGGTTTGAGTACGAGGGTTACCAATTTGTGGAGTCATGTCTTTATTTGTGGAGTGGTTAGATGAATTCGTGTTGACGTTTCTCAATTACGTATATATAGGGGGATTAGACAAACGGCTTTCTCCAATATCGACCACTTGGAATTTCATGGGATAATACGGAGTAATATAAGTCTTGTGAGTTACGTCATCTATACAACCTCACATTTGTATTCATAGGATATTGAAAATCTGGAAATTTGTGATTCTCATGATTAGTTAATCAAGCAACCTGATATGTTGCAATGTATGTATTTGTAAATCTTTTGTTTCTTCTTATTGTAGTATGGACATTGAAATGACCACTACAAATAGAATAATATCACATCTTATCAGAAAGATACACAGCCAAAGGCCATCTATGAGTCTAACATCTTTTTCGGTTTTCATAATGAACATATTACAAATTAGATTAGTTCATACTTCATAGCTTATCAACTCTAGTAACTATCGAAATAAGCTGCTCATAATTCATATAACATCCAATGAATTTTAACGAGTTAATTTCAATTCAATTAAATGAATTAAAGGACACAAACTAATTATACAGGTCTCTAATAACACCGACATATGCCAACCACCCAAGCTATTCAAAATTAAATCTCTAGTCATTAGTCAAATGGCGATTTAATCACCCTTATAGTCCAACAATAATAAGATACGTTATATATGCATGTTAGAGCCACCTAGGCAATACATACATAAAATGATAACTGTGATAAGTGGTGTATAGTAGTATATGAGCAAATCTAAGAAGTTCCTTGTATGATTAGTTATAAGTACCCCGTAATAGATTGAATCAGCAAGTCCAAGTGTCTAATGATATAATAATCATATACTAAAATACATTAGTATATAAGAATGATGTGGAGTATATGGGTTGGTCCATGTACATTAACATTCCCACGTAGAAGAGAGAGGTCCTCCTCGTGGAAAGCAACGTGCAGAACATGTCGTCATAAATGTTGCGGTGTTATACAAGGTGGCCGGTTTGGGCGGTTCTTCTCTCTTACGCGCTTATCAAAGCCGCTTCCCACATGTCCGATTTTCTTTTTTCTACACATTATTTACGTCGGTAGTACACTAGTACTTATATACGGAGTACGTACTCAATCAGTACAATACTACGCTCCGTATTACACAACATTTTCTATGCTCTTTTCTTTGGACAAAGACACGTCATTATGTTTCTTTATACGTATCCAACATATTCCCAATTTCCCACCAATTTTTATAGAACGGAATACTCCTTTTTTTTCTTCTTCTTGGATTATATTGAGCTACTGTCTCATTACGTAGGTCGAGATTTCAAACTTTATCACATTTAATTTGGCAAAAGTAGCAATTTACCCCCATTTAATTTGTAAAGTCTGATGAAATGAAGTTGACTTACAATTTTTGTTGGTGTTTTTTGGTAGGTTAGGTTCATGTTTCCAATGGCTTAGCTAAGGTGATCTCTTCGAGTATCTGTATATAATAACCCTTAAACTGTATGGAGTACTCGACATAGATCAAGCGTCTCAAAATAGGTAGCCAAGCCATCGATACAAAAAAGTTGAAAAGGGGGGGCAAACTCAGGTGGACCGTGTTTCTAGCTATAATTGTTGGTGTTTTGCCATGTTGAATACGGAGTATTCCAATTTTCTAATCAATAGTTCAAGTGAAAATCCTTACATGTATTAGTAAATCATCTCAACCAAAAGTCAGATTGATGATAGAGGCTTAGTAATTATTGATTTTACACATTAATACGCCCCTTCACGCAAATGTCTTTTGGTCTTGAGGCATGAATGATATATAGCGAACTACGTACGGTCATGAAACGCGCATGAAAGATAGCGAACTACGGTCAGGTATTATCACTTCTTAAGTAAATCGGCCAACAATTTGACCAAGAAGTTGTTTAGGTTAATTAGCTTCGAGTTAAGGTCATAACACGAATACCGTGTTAAGCCCGTTTTTATCTGTAATGCTATACGTCTGACTTTCTATTAGTAGTTTATGATCAAGTTCAATTGATATTGAGTCTCGTTGAGTTGTTATGAATATATGATCCTTCTTGAATTAGTTAACAGTACACTGAACTTATGTTACTTTATACTCTAATAATATGTTTTAATTTTTATACTCTAATAAACGGTGAAATGAGTCATATTGTGTGGCAAACGATAAACGGGTTCAGTGAGAGTTGAGAAATCGTGGCTCTAAAATCGACGCTCTAAAATTACACAAGATTATGAGTCACCCCAAAAAAAAAAGACTTCCCATTATGTTCTCGTTGGTATATATAACATGTACAAATGTACTCCTACACAGAAAGGTGGGATCTTGTAAAGGGAGTGCCAAAATGAAAGAGTACTTGCCTTGTGAACCCGCAAAAGGAAGCCATATCAATTAACACAAGAGGCCCAGAAATAGAAAGTGGCCAATGGTCTGGAATTCCTTGCAAAGTGGATAAGCTTAGTGGAAAATAAAGCTGACTTGATTCTGAAGGCATATCATGTCAAAAGTAGATTATTATTAACATCAAATGTCAAATACACAATCTTAATCAGAAATATATCAACCAACAATTAAAAATTAAAATATTCCCTTTGTCATAAAGCTCTTATATATATTCGATTTTACCGACATGCATAAGTAATTTAGATCATGTTTAAAAGCTATTAACACAAGAAGTATAAATATTTGAATTTGGAACGTGGAATAAAACTATAGAAGACATGCAAGTGAAGAGAATATGGAGTACCTTCTTAAGCCCGCTAGGCACTATTCTTCGTTGCTTCACACAAGTGAAAGTATCACATGGAAGATTTGTAGTAATGTTTGGTCGTTTTGGGAAGAATAATGAAGTGTACCAAGAAATAGAAATAGGGTGACAGAACTAATTAACCACAACTTTGTGTATTTAATTGGTTCTTTATGGATCAACTACTCACACTTAGAATTTTTTTAAGTCATCATCTTATACTCTACCTTTTAGCTTTAGTTTGCTTTGCTTAATCACACCTACTACCATACCATTCATCTCCAAGGCTAAATTTGAATTGTGAGAGAAGCTATGATCACCAACGTCATGCATAAATGTTTAGTATTCACCTATGGGCTCTAAAAGATCGTGTATACAACTAAAAATACTATATATATAGAGTAAATCGTATCAACTTCTTCCATTCTTCACAAAAGTTAATATTGATATTCAGTTCAAATATGAAAAAAGAGATTCAAATCAAACTCTAACAGTATAAATAACGACATAGTAGTCGTCGTGAGATCCAAATTCGAGTAGTAGATATACGTGAGGATCTACAACCAATTGAATTAGAAATCACAACAGGAGACATACGCGTGTCATGATGACTTGCGTACGCTTGAACTCGAGGCTTGACTAATTTAGTAGTTTATACTTGGATTTTCCATTTTGGTACTATATACAGGCTCTAAGTTAATTTAACTACTATTATGATGTCTAAGGTTCCATGTAAGACCTTAAATTCTACAATTGTGGCCTAAGATTGGAATGATCACACTGCATGTAGTAAATAGTAAAAATCATTTAATAAAATCATTCATTTGCTGATTTGCATGAATGTTTTTAAAGCATCGATATCATGTTAGTACTCCAACTTTTCGAAATTTGTTGTTGATGGTGTTTTTACTCCTCAGGTTACCCTTGAAATTGTCATAAAATTCATTTGGATGAATGTTTTTAAAGCATCCATATCCTGTTAATTAGTACTCCAAATTCTTCGAAATTTGCAGTTGATAGTGTTTTAACTCCTCAGGTTACCCTTGAATTGAAATTGTCATAAAATTCTGACCTACTCTCTTATTATTGAGTACTTGCTAGTTGAGCAGAGAAATCGTACAATATAAATATAGAATTAGACAAAACGTCCAAACATGCATGCAGTCCATAGAAACCAATCAACCATGCATATTAAGCATGAATAATTTGTTTAGGTTGACGTATACTCAAGTAAAGATATATAAAGACGAAGCACGTACAGACTATAATGTATCATAAATTAATTCAACATGACATTTCCTCGAAGTTTCGTTAGTGTAATGATCATGATCACCCACAGGATTGATAATTGATCAATTATAGAAACTAAAATAACTTGTGGCTACGCAGACATACATAGTACTATAGTACTACAACTTTACAACTAAGTCCACCCTCAACTAACAACAAGACTTCTGCGGAGCCCTGCCGTTATTTAGGATGGTTAACAATTATACCGAATACTAGTATGTGTTTTGAAGTGTGAGAGAAATGCAAACTAAGCGTGAATAATCAATAGAAACGGAGGGTGTAAGTATACCAGTCCAACTATTGTAAGAAATGACATGGGTGCTCTTGGATCATTCTGCATGGCTCCTTGAATAAGTGACAAATATAAACTCAAACTGGACGTCAACAATAATCCAAGCGAAAACAGTTATCACTCACTTAGTCGTAATTTGCTGAATTGTCTAGCCCTACTATCACGATATCCTGCTGAAAAGATGGTGACATTGCTAGTGTTACAGTTAGTGGTGTTGGTGTTCCTAAACCCCCTATGAATTTCTTTGCGACGTTTATTCGATAGAACAACTTGAGTAGATCCTGCACAAGAGAATGAATAGACATACAAAGAAGACTTCATACGCCCGATGTAGTATCATCAGGAGATACATAACCTCGGCTTGTTTAAGGTGTCACCGCGTCAGCACGGTCAGCACTACCACAACTGAGTAGATCTTGCTTTCGATATCTGGTCATCTGGACGAGTAATACCAGAAACGGCAGAAAGTTGAGAAAACCTTTAGATTACTGGCTGGCACGAGCAATTTCGTTCGAGGTTTGCGCTTAGATATAAGTATATACCTTGTATTACCAACAATTATGCTTAATTGAGCATTGCTAGCTATATCAAAGAGTGGTTTAAGCCCATAATCATTACTCCGCATTAAAGGATTACTAACATATATTAGATGTCCCAGCAAATAGCAACTTCTTACTTCTTATACAATTTCCTTCGGAAGATCAGTGAGTTTGGCGAAATCCACTGGTTAAAATTGCTCTTCCCAGATTCACTTGATCATTTAGGAGAGCACATCAAAGTTCCACATACAGATACGAAAAACCACCAAGGCTAACATGTTTTTCATAATGATAAATTAAGATAAGAGCACATTCTACCAAAATTTTACTCACTGGTAAGCTTAGGAGCATCTGTGATCAGCTTGCACAGTTGCATTACATTAAGCTGGGGTAATAATTCATCATCGTCATCGTAATTGAACTTCACTGAATGTGTGTTCAAATCAATTACTCCTCCCCTGTAACTCCCACGCTTCTTCTTGGTCTTCTCATGGCGGAAGTCCCTGTTAAGCAAAGGAAAAAAGATGCTCACAAATCCAGTCTGTTCAGATGCAACTAGGAAAACGAAATTCCAGATTCCATAGGGAACAAGTTAAACAACCAAGAACAAAGTAGATTCAATTAATGATCATAGGGCTGGAGCATACAGGATGTAGGTGTAGGGATAGTGGATACATACTTCTCGGTCCTCAGGTCTCTAATAAAGGGGGCTCTAGATCAAAGTAAACAGTTTCCGAACACTAGAAGCAGAATGATTAGAACATACCTTCCTCTAACCTGCCCCAAAACTTCCTGGGCTTTCGCCCCATAGCCTGAATCTGCGCCACCCTGTATAACATCGAGAACACAGAAAGGTGTTAACACAACAGGTACTTCAGTGCAACCTTCTATCCTACAATTTTAAGGTGCAGTAAGTGATAGAGGAGGAGCAGATGATATTGCAGTGTCAACGAACCTTTGCCCAGTAGGAATTATCTTGCAGTCTTTCATCAGCAAACTCTACCTCTTCAGGTTTCACCCTTTGGAATGCCTTTGAAGCAGTAGTAGTCTTGGGCTACACAACCAAGTACCAATGTCATTTTGGTTTTCACAACATCCAACATAACGTGATAAGGCTGACGACCCCGGGGGGAGGGGGGGGGGATCAGCTTTGCAGGATCACAAAAGACAAGCATCAGCATGTCTGCAGACTTGAACTTAGCAACTAGTCAAGGTTGAACAGTGAAGTGTGCATGAAAGCACAGAACAAATAGGTCACTGAATCAATGAAGCAACTCAGCATATGGGTGGCTAGTAAACCCACTTATTCTAACTGGACTAGAGCCTTGGCAAAGGTTGCTGTTGGGGGATGTCAACTGTAGAACATAATGGAGCAGTAACATGAAAAGCTCCTCCAACTGATACTTAAAAGCTAAATGTTGACGGATCAGTTACTCCAGTTAGAAAAGATGGGAAAGGAGGGATGGGAAGTGTTGTAAGATACCAAGATGGTCACCTCATAGTTGCGTCTGTCATGGTGAGATACTGAGATGGAAGTCGTGTACTCATGTATAGTGAGGCAATGAAAGAGCAGTATAAAATGAAGTGTTGGATGTTTTACCGGAAAACAAAAAGATCGGATCAAAACGCAGATTATTTAACAAGTTCAACCTCATTTCAGGTTCAGATGTGAGAACTCAAGTTAATTTGCAGACAAAAAAAGCTAACACAAAACTGAACCTGTTTCACGTACCCGATAATACCACTAAGCATCAACAATATAACACTGCACAATGGACTTCTATAGATTAAGTAAGTGCCAAAAATTGAGCAATTAGATTTTTTTTTTTGATAGGTAAAAATTGAGCAATTAGATAAAATCCATAAACCTAATAACCTACCAATTTACGAATTTATAGACAGATTCTTCGAATCATATGAAATCTACAATGAAAGTCAGGTCAATGACTGATACTGGTCTTGTAGCTCTATTGCTCTATTATTCTGCAAGCATAAGCCTGTATACATCCACACTTCTACAGACCTACTAATGGCATATTCATTGCAAGATTCTTTTGAATCATATGAGAGCTGCAATGGATGCCAGGTCTATGATTAATACTGGTATTGCACCTCAAATACAGGCATAAGTCAAGTACGGGAATCCTTTTTTTTGGTAACTAGACAGGAACCTAGACAGCACAAGGCAAGCACAAGAATCTAGACAGCCGAATATGACAGCTCATTCATAGGGGTTCTAAGTGAAACCTACCTATAATTTATACGACACTGAAAAGATGGACAACCCTTGGGCCATGACCTGTGGGCTATCAACAGGTGGGTAATGAGGGCATAATGTAGTTGTGATTTGAAGTCGTAAATTTTTTTTGAAGGAAGACTTAAAGTCATAGTTGTGAAACTTAAAAGACAGAGTTCATGAAAAGTTGGCCACAAAATGGCATGAAATTGTTCAGCTAGCGAAAACATTGCAGAGAGAAAGCCGTTTCAAGCCATTATGTTTTCGTTTATTTGAGATTTTAACATTATTGAAGTCGTGTTTCTGTGAAAGCAGAAAGTTCTCTTTACCACAGTCTAATCGGTTGGTGCATATTGGCAAGGCTCATGTTCAGCGCGAGATACTAAGTGGTTGATCAATAATCCTACACCACATAAAAGAAATGGCATATCAAGCACGGGTATCTAGCTAGATTACAGAAGACAAACACTTCAAGTTCACAAGTTTCCAGAGTTCAACTTCACAAAACAGCAAAACAAAGGGATCCAAACCATAAGAGGAAAATAAAAAACATAGAACAGTAGAATACCTCTGCTGAACCATTTATCTCCTTTGTTTTCTCTTGTTTCTGAGACTTTTGACTCCCATCTTGTTCCAAGACACCATTGGTAGAACCATTAGAAGGTTTCAGAGATTCGGATTCATTTGATTTATCTGAATTATCAGTTTTCCTACGTTTGGAATCATCAACTGTTACTTCTTCAACGTTGCCAGCACCATTTTCCTCAGAAGACGGCTTCTTTCTTTTCTTTGACACCTTTTTCTCCTCACCAGCCTCAATAGTTCCATTAGATGGACCACTGGGATCTGGAACATCTTTTTTCTTGCTCCCATCTTTCTCTTTCTTTGCTTTCTTCTCTTTCTTTTCTTTCTTCTCCTTCTTCTCTACGTTATCTGTGCAAACCTCAGACTTCTTTTCTTTCAAATCCTCGTTCATATGCAACGTATCATCCTTGCGTTTCTTTTTCTTATCCTTTGATTTCTTTGCAGGGACCTCCTCAGGAACTTCTGCAGGCTTTGATTGAGTTTCCTCAACAACTTGTTCAGAAGCATCATCAGCCATTTTGCTTTTCTTCTTTTTCTTGGTTTTTACAATGGCAGCTTCAACAGTGCCATTTTCTGTAGGTGGCTCTGACTTCTTCCCTTCGTTACCTCCATTTTCTTTTGTTTTCTCACAATCTTTCACAGATGCATCACCTGTTTGCTTGGCACCTTGCTCATCCTTGACGCTGTTACTGCAAGCAACAGACACTCATCCATAGTTAGAGTTGAGGCCATCTAATTGACAACTATTTGGGAAAAAGATTGAACAAACAAAAGAGCTACTGAAACTTCCAAGCATCAACTTACAGTAATAAGAAAAAAGCATGACAATTCGAGTAATATTCATTTACTAAACAACCTTAACAAATCTACCCCGCTAATAATATGCAATACAACATGCCGGACGAGAACCATCAATCATACAAACACACAACTTGATCTTTAACAGGCATATGACCTCCGCAAAACCCCAATACATATCCAGCTCCAACCACCCCCCACCCCCACAAAAAAAAGGAACAATGTTGTTTCCTTTGACGAGTATATTCAAGGCTAAGAGAAAAGAGCTAAGTATCATCATTGCTATTGAACCTTCCTATTTTACAATGCATACAACACTCCGCTGCTCATATGGTCATGCAACACGATAAGTAATCGAGTATAGAGTTCTGTACCTCCCTATACCAATGCATATTCAATTGGATAGGGGGCACATTACTCACCACAGGTTGAGTGACATAGTTCGCAGTAAAACTCCCACGAGGCCGAACCTACCAGATTCTCAAGTCTCAACTATGACCACTACTCCACTAGCTCAATACTAACTCACAGCATAATCCCCAACACTCTAACTACACAAACACACACTGTCTAATTACCAAAAACAGAGAAATTCATTAAAACCAATATTCGACATACCGCGATTTTAGAAACTCATAAAACACTTCTTCAATGTCAAGCACACTCTCTCCTCCATCTTTCTGCAAAATACATGATAAAATTGTCAGCTTGTGCAACCAAATACAAACAAACACAAATTTACTAATGCCACCTTCTTTTTCTCCATTGCCCACCAAAACCCAAACATCAAATTACTAACTACAGCTGCTTTTTTCTCAAATCACCCACCAAAAACCAAACATCAAATTACAATACACAGCTTTATATGCCCACTAATTTTCTCAAATACCCACCAAAAAAACCAAAAAAAAAAAAGATTAAAACTTTGACAAAAAACATAAAAAGAGGTAACAAATTGGGGTAAAACGAACCTGAAATTGAGCTTCTTTGAGGAAATATTTAAGGGTTTTAAGGAACCCATTTCGTTCAAGAAATTGAGAGATTGATTGGAGAAGAAGACCCTTTTGGTCACACTTTTCAAGGGTTTTCTCTTTGATTGGATTCATGTTTGTGGACTTAGAATTGAGTAAAACTTGACGAGGAAGGAAGGATGTAATTAGGGTTTTAGATGTTGGTGTTGGTCTGCTCTCTTTCTCCGCCGAGCAATTGTGCATGGAGGAGAGAGATAGAGAGACAGAAGTTTCTGGAAGTTAGGGTTTAAGGAAGTGGAGGTTGTGTCTTTCTTCTGCTCCACTGCTCGGTGGGCGGGTTGGCGGGTTTTGTGTCCGAAAGTGGTAACTTGGGGTTCTTCGGTCGCACTCTTTTCGTTACTATGAAAGTCGAAACGTTAACAAGTTATAGAACAACAGAGTTGCAAACATGTAGTAGGATATGTATAGTGACACACGGTACGGTTTTCAAAGTCATGATCGAAATTTTGCCTAAACACAAGAGCTAAGTTTTTAGAACGATAGAAATAAGATACCGATAAAATAGATGTCTATTCTTTAATGTTTTAATTTCTCGAACGTTGAAATCAACATCACAAAAAAAAAAAAAAAGAGTAGGCCAATGAGATATTGATAGGTGAATTTTAGTAACCTTTAACGTTTGTGCCACGAGAAACGGATTATGAATATCTATAGGCACGTATGAGACGGAGCTTGCTCCTCGGCTCCTCAAGTCATGTCATACCGACTCTAGCATAACCAATTAACCATTCATTCTTGTACACGGTTTTTGTTTCTCTAAGGTATCGTCATCTCACACTTTGTAATGAGGAAGACTAGTGGTATTCCAGCGGTAACACGTAAAAGGGTTTGCCAAATAATTCCTAGAGTTCAAGGTTCCGAGTCCTCCTCGAAGCAATTCCCCCTCCCCACCCTCCAATAATGTGTGCCTGTGTGGGACTATCGGATCATCCAACGACTAATTCTCACACGTTGGCTTAAGGGTAGGTAGGCATTGGCCGGTACAAGCATTCGATGATAAACCTCTTGGCAAAACGATATTCGCTTCATGTTATATGACAAAACTGGCCTAAAGAGGGGCGCTCAGCGCCTCCAACATAAGGAGAATTGCCAAGCTAACTCAACCCGACTGTGTATAAGAGAATGTCGCAAGATGAAATGGGGGGAACAGACTGCTCATTTGGTAACATTTTTTGTGTTTTCTAACGACTGAAATGGTTATTATGGATTTTAAAGGCGAAGGAAATCAAACAGCTTGAGACTATGACTGTACACGGGTTTTGCGACTGTTGAATATAATACCAGATGAACATAGAACCGCAGTTTCTTGCTTTTCAGAAAAAAGCTACTTCCCAGAGTTTAGGCTAGGAGGCCAACATGCTCTTGATCGCTATATGTTTGAATCGTCATTTTGCGCAACGACAACGATAGCAAATATGGTTTAAGTCCACTACGGCATTGGATCAAGCATCAAACATAAAGGTCTCCCCATACATTTTGAAGAAAAAATCTCATATTTGGGCAAAATCAACAATAACTCATTTCAACATATCAAACAATGCCACAAGAACTAAGTGATCCTATAGTTTACAGAAACTAGAAACAACTCCATCAATCCACACCGCACTTCGCACGTCCAAATTTGCCAGACATTTGGGTCATTCGCTTTCCATCACGCTAGAGACAAATGCCACACTCATATCAAATCAGCAACATTCATTGGCATCTCATCAATTTGGGTGCTGTAATATTGCTCAATGTCTCTTAGGACCTTGATGTCATCGTTCTTGACAAAGTTTATAGCAACACCCTGCAACGATTTACACCGTCAGCTTGGAAAAACTATGCAGCACTGCAACTACGACAGCCCATAAAACAAACAAGAAAGAGATGCACGATGAACACAAATTAAAACAAGATACAAAATCGACGCCCTAGGACATTTTACACCATCAGCACAGAAAAACTATGCAGCGCTGTAATTACGACAGCACATAATATAACAAACTTAGAAGAGATGCACATACAAGTCATAAACAGAAACCAAAACAGTATCTAAAGCAAGAAGTGGCCCAGGCTCACCGAATCAAAGTCGATCCAACTATATAGCCATGTGGATATAAAGGAGCGTTTATAAAGTCAAGATTATCTAATCTAATTATTCAATTTGAAAGTGGCCTGTCATTATATACCATACCCATAAATAAATGAGGCATAAACAAAATCATGATGAGGGAGACACCATGACGCAAGGGACTTGAAAGGGACAAGTAATACAAGGAGATCACTGAACAAACTTGACACATAGGAAGCAACCCTACTTGCTTCTGGGAACACTCATTCCTTCTCCAGTTCTCCTTCATAAATTTCAAGGGGAAGACTAAAGAAAAGATAGCAGTAGCTGAGCAAAACAGTATTTAAGCAACACTCAACGTCGAAGAGTGAAGACAGCCAACATAATCTCTCACCGGAACCACTTCTCACAGTCGCTGTTATATGAAACTTCCACTCCTGTAAACAAGTTGTTCACGAGAAGCTAAGATCTACACCTCAAGTATAAACATTCATGAAACCTTTTCAAGAAGAACTGAAGAAGGACCCAACTTTTGGTCAAGGTAAGGTTTCAGAGCAGTGGAAATTTAGGAATGTCTTTCTAAAGGCTTTCCATGTGGTGGATTTTTTTTTCTTAAGAGGTAAACTATGATATCGGTTAAAGGACAACAAGGGGTTGACTCCAAGTACAATAAGACACCACTAGGTACAGCAACTTCAGAAAGCAGAACTTAAACTTGCAAGACGCACAAGCAAATATCAGCAGAACTATGATGATTTTATTCTATCCCAGCAAGAGGAACCATTTTCCATACCTCACTAATCCAACCATCTTTCATCCTTCTATTCAAACTTAAAAGAACACGTTTAACCTCACAAGGGTGAACTCAAGTCGAGCCAAAAAGAGACGCAGATAAGGGCCAGAATGCTCATTTGCCAATGTAGATACAAATATGAGCATGAAGCTAAAAAAGCTGCCTTAAAATCCCCTAATATAACTAGCATCCACAGGAAAAGGGCGTTCGATTGTAATCATTGACACTACAAGGAAGAGCAGAAGTTTCCACCAAGTATCGACTCTCTCAATCACGAACACAAATCGCATTTACAGAATGAGACTCTTAAGAAATTAATATTAAAGTCTCTATTCTGAAACTTTAATAGACGACGAAGACAAAAGAGGTGACTATATTACTGCTACAAAATAAACAAATACCTTGCGTCCGAAACGACCAGAGCGACCAATCCGATGAATATAGAGTTCACGATTGTTAGGTAGGTCATAGTTGATCACCAGTGAAACCTACATAAATGAATAAGACATTTAACATCACCTCTCTTACAAGATAAAAGTCTTTAGTAAATAAGCAGTATGCATCAATAAAGCAATACAAACCCAGAAAAGCATGCAAATTACTAACTCATAATGTACCTACTCTCCAGAGAACTCTATGAAGAGCAATCGTGCAAGACACAACTTGAAAATTTACATTTTGGATGGCTGAACATAAGAAATATCTTGACTTGTTGCCAATTTTCAAAAGGAAGAGGGGGGTCGTCGAACCTTATTAGTTTAAGGAGGCGCGAGGCGCACCGAGGCGCTGGGGGGGCCGTTGCGATGAGGCGCGGTGCGAAGGCGCACACCTCATGCACAAGAGGCACACTCATTTAGTGAACAAAATTATATTTTATGAAACCACATTTTGAAAAAAATAACCCCTTTTTTGGTATTTAATGAGGGAGAATGGGTAAATAAGTATAAACAAGGGATTAAGGGGCAAAGGGAAGTGTATAAATAAGGTTACAAGAGAAAGAAATTGGAAATTGCACAGTTGTGCGCCTCAGTGCGCCTCAAGCTTCTGAGGCGATGGCAGCTGCTCCTCAGTGCGCCTCAAGCTTCTGAGGCAATGGCAGCTGCGCCTCAGTGCGCCTAGGCGCGCCTGAGGTGCGCTTTTTTAAACTAAGCGTCGAACTGAAGTGCCTTACAGTCTTGTTTGTGGGTAGGTAGAGAAAAGCGCTAACAAAACGGATGTGAGTCACACCAATCAGGGAGCAGCAAAAAAATCTCATGTGATATAGCAAGGACAAATTTCTATTATAATCAAATCCCCCCTCCTAACTATAGTGTGGCTTCATGAAAGTCAATGGGTTGATGAAATTCCTGTGCAAATAATCAACCTTTTTAAGCCATCTAATTAATTTGATATAACAACAGCGTCATTGTGGTACACGTGGAGAACATTAGATGGGTTCAAAGGAATATGCACACCAAAGCAGTCAGTTGAAAAGTTTGCCAAAGTAAAAAGATCTAAATGCAGTTGTGAGGAGAAACAAAGAACAATTTAAAGATGGACATGCCAGAGAAATGGGATAATGAAGGTTAGTACATATCAAGGAAAGACCATCGCTGTATATAAAAACTAGCCCAAACAAGATACTAGATTACCTGATGCACGTCAATTCCTCGAGCCCAAACGTCGGTTGTAATCAATACACGAGTAGTTGCACCACGGAACTCAGACATGATAGCATCTCTTTCTTTCTGGGGCATGTCACCATGCATCGATGAAACAGTGAAGTTGTTGCTGCGCATCTTTTCAGTCAGCCAATCCACCTAAACCACAATGCAAGAAACCACGATAATATAAATCAAAATGCCGGCTGAAGGCAAGTTCCACAATCACAGCTCATTGTAAAAGTATGATACAAGAAAACTTCGAGTATGATAAATTGCATACAGAAGTACAGAACATTACATACCCAGCCAATTGATATTTGTTTGTAGTTAACTTTATGATAAGAATAAGAACCTTGACATTAAAGAGATAGGTAATAAAGCAATAGACAGGAAGGCCCCGGCGACTATCACACAAATTTTCCAGAGTTTAGCATGCTTTCTTCCCTCTAAAAACACTCAGTCAGGAAATACTGATACATACAATGGCTACCTGACACCTTTCTAAATATTTACCAGGAACATCCTTTTCACATAGTACTTCTGGAAACACATAATACAGAACACAGAAGCCAAGACAAAGGATACATAGGCGATCAGCTAAGACTCTAATGACGTAGGCCATCAGCTACAAGAGATAGGGCTAGTAAAGATATTACCTTTCGTTTTGTGTTGCAAAAGATAACTGCTTGAGTAATAGTAAGAGTATCATAGAGATCACAAAGAGTATCAAACTTCCAGTCTTCTCTCTCAACAGCAACAAAAAATTG
>JBBYHQ010000014.1:3991920-4012961 GCA_038382645.1 Spergularia azorica
TATGTTAAATTGATATGTTCAGTTAAATTTTATTCAGTTCAGAAATCAATCAGATCAGATCAGCATCATTCAAATCAGATCAGAATAATTCAGATCAGTTCAGATCAGATCAGAATTATTCAGATCAGAATCATTTAGATCAGTTCAGATCAGAATCATTCAGATCAGTTCAGTTCAGTTCAGAAAGATACACTCCTATCAAACGTGGCCTAAGTTTCATTTCTCTTCTATCTAATAATTTTCTCTTTTTTTGTTCTTTTTTTCCTCTTTATTTTCGGCTTTATTCATTTTGGAGGGTGATGACGGAGTGGAGAGGACTTGTGTTACTTTGTTGAATTTCTCCCAACTTTTATTTTTTTTGGTTTCTCTCACTTTTAGTTGGTCGATGATGGTAACACATCCTTCGTCTGCTTTGTGAATGGTCAGTAACTTAAAGAGCCTCGATAATTATTGTTTTTTACCGTCTTGTTTTAGCCGGTAATATTATTTCAAGGATAATGCTATCTCATTTGTCATCACTTATGGAAATGTGTATGCACTCTAACTCACCTACTTTTATTTTTAAACTATGATTAGCATCAACATGGATAATCTAATCAAATCATTAACATTCAATGTCTATTAAGCAAAAGTTCACTTTCATCGCCAAGTGGATCAATAATAACTACATACGGAGTATAGGATTTGATCCTCCAGAATCACTTTTTAATAACTATCATTTTAAATTAAATCTACGTTAAATGATAAATACATCAACCATGATGTCTAAAAATAAACGAGAATTATCTTTCAAAAAAAAAAAATAAATAAAACGAGAATTGGTGTAAATATTGATCCCAACGATCCTTGATTAAATCCAAGCGGCATTCTCATAAGCATGTAGGTTGGCATGACTTTATTGTATTGTATTTTAGGTTATCTTTTCAGGAAACTCTGTATATCAAAACTAGTATCTAAACCCAAATGATGTCCACACAAATACTACAATGGTGAATACTTTGAAAACAAATGATGGGAAATTATTAACATGCTGGCTTTTTTCTAGGCAAAATGATACAATTTTTACGTGCATATATTTGCACCCACATTTCCGACTTATTATGGCCAAATATAGGTTTATGTTGTCTGGAAATCAATGGCAGAAACCTCGATTTGATGCTATATTTACCCCGACTAATACTCTAAGCTAAGGCCCCATATCATTTGTCATTGCACTCACCCTTCTCTGTGATTACATTGTATGCACATGCAAACGTATTGACTTATTTGTAATGCTTTGGCTTTCCACTATATATGGCCTATTTAAGGGGACTTTGTGGATAAAATCCAACTTACGAATGAGCAACTAGTCCATGCGAACACACATTCACAATAGATGGGCAACAGTTCGTTAAACGGTACATATACGTCAGAACTCAAAACTACAGGATAAAGATAAAACACACTCACAATTAAGATGCTTTTTTCAATGGTCACAATTTCAGATGGTTAACAGAATCAGACTTGTTATTAGAAGTTGTCGAGCTTTTGTTTTAAAGCATACATGAACTTCAATCTCAGAATACGTACAAAGAAAATCATGCAAATTCATAATAATCAATTATCAAATAATCTTGGCAACCACAAAAATATTGAGACTTGACTCAAATAATGAGTATTACTAAAGTTATGCTATTAGATTAGAGTAAAGTTTTATGTTTTTTCGGGTGAACATTTCGAATTCCATGCGCTTAATTTAAAGAATTAGCATCGTTAACACTTTTAAAAACCAGTTTGACAAAAGGGAAAAGGTATACGCTCGGAGCGAACGATCAAGATAGAATCGACTAGAACCAGGATGAAGTTAAAGCTAACATCAATTTATAGACATCCGAGTATGACATAACAAGCACCTTGGTTCGGAATTAGGTATATTTCCCTTTTCTTTTTGGGTTGTATGGTAATGAACTACTTCACTCTCAAGTCTCAACTACTACTAACTTTGGCGCACAAAATAGATTCTTCAATGATATAAGAAAACAATAATGTAACAGTAAACTTCCTGTACATGTTTGAATTCTTGATGTCAACTTGCGAAGCATCTATCCATTGCCCATTACATTTACACTTACGCTTACGGAGTACTAGTAACAACTATCTTCATTTCTAATCTTTAGGTTATATACGTTTCGTTTACATTCTTTCTAAATATTCAAACCAAACATAAAAACTGAAAAAGAATTGGAAGAGTATAATAGTTTATAATGGTAAAGGACAAATTTTTACGTAAATTTCATTGTATTTTTTGGTTTCTAAAGATATCGATGAATTATCACAAATATACAAGTTGTACTAGTATTTCTAATGCAAATCCAAATGCCCTTTTGTTTTCTCTATCGACCTCATCTTGCGTGTAAGAGGTGCGTAATACCCAATTTCATGATAATGTCACAAACTCAAAATCGATGCATGATACTGTACAAAATCATTTATTTTTGACTTATTAAAGAAAATTACAAATGTTATAATGATATAGTATAACCCAAGCTTGTGACAATAAACCATACACCAAGTAACATCACATTTCCACCAGGAAATTTCAAGAAATAATGGTAATGAGCACACAAAACTTCTTGTTGGATTGTTCCTTTGCTAGACTTATCAAACGCGTTGGACGGGTGGGTTACAAGTAGTCTCGGGTTAATGTGAATACAAAGTGAGTGTACTTTGGCGTTGATAAATACTAATGCGTCAAATACAATTTTCAGTCATATACTCTGTAATACCTAGATTTATGAGGAGGTTTATAAGAAATTAAAGGACTCATATGAGTGTTTAAAATGATTGCTAGTATTACTTATACCAACAAAGTCGACTTTCATTTTAGGAAGCACATGTGTTAAGAACTGCATTGTTAAACGTGTTTTGCTGGGGAGTGGAAGTTTTTCAGGGTACGCACGAGTGAGATCAAAGTGCGCCACAATGACCTGTGTTGACTACTTCCGGTTTGGTGATGAACCCGGGGTGTTACATGAGCGGTACCACTTCTGGCTATGCTTAGGTTGGGTGTTTTCCGGGCTCGGATAAACGAAAACGAGTTTTCTCAAGACCCATTATGGTTGGGATTTTGGAACTGTTTTGGTCGGCTCGGTTTTGACATGCCTAACTTGACCCTATTTCTAAGTGCTCAACTTTTAAGAGGTGCTTCTCAATTCATAGATAACAAACTGAGGAACCCTTTGGTATGGTGCCGGTCGGATGGATCAGATCAGCTTTGGGTCATGTTGAGCAATGGGTATTTAAGTCGATCCCTTCCCTAGTGTTGTTCAATGGGAAGAGTCGGAAAACAAGAGTCAAACTCCTAAGGACTTGCTTAAGGGATGAGCGTATCTACCAATCCGCTAATCCATTTTGGTTAATTGGTGTTAGTGAATCGAGAAGGTGGTGGCAAGTGACAGAAGGATTGGATAGGTTGAGATGGAAACAAAAGAAGCCCCAGGTACGTGCAGCCACAAGAGCCATTGAAATTGTATCCCTTTTCCTGGAGCAAAGGATTAGGGTGTCTCTTCAATGGGAGCCCTGCCCTCTGTTTCTGAGGCACCACCCTTTTCTGCTTCTCTGCCTGCCATCTTCAAAACTACCAGTCTCTCTGAGCTCAAATACTCCCCACATATTACATTTACTTTATTCATTTTTCTGCGCCCTGTTTGGCAGTCAGGCTAACTTCAGTCCTCAAAGTTCCACCTTTTCTTGTTTTCTTCTGCACTTCGCTATTATTTCCCCTGCACAACCAAACACTCCCCCTCCCTCTCTGCACTTCTATGGGCACAACAGCAGAAATCAAATTGGCTCTTGAAACGGCCCGTATAATCCTGTCCGTTTCTTTTCTACCAAGTAAAGTATGATTTGTCCCAATTCCGAACTAAGGGTCACCTGAAAACAGTCTGTCTGCTAACTATAAGAGAACGTTAGACGTTACTTCCGACCCTTGTTACCCCGTCCGAAGCAAGAGTAATGATCATCATAAATCATGATATCTCCAAGTGCATTAGGATGCTCAGAGCTGAGCAAGTGTGGTTTCTGCTGCATACAAGCAGAAGGGTGGGGGGTTGGGAGCATCAAATAATATTTGTGAGGTAGGATATTAAAGTAAGCTTTAAATTTTTCTGAAACTTTCTTCCTGAGAAAGTGGGGTTCACAAAAACAGGCAGATACTACCATATTAGCTCTGGTACAAACTGACAAGCTATAGGATCAAGTTGGGGTGGTTCAAATTCACGTGTACTGCAATATGCAGCAGGAAAATATTTTTCTGGAGCTGGGAAATTTTTTGGACCATTTCCTTAAAATTTTTAATGTATGCATTATTCTCCAAAGTTGGAGGGTGTACATCATATACATGCTGCCACTTGAATATATATTGACAAAACAAAACCACATTACAAGTTACTGATTGTTTAATCAAAGTTGCAAATCTTCCTATTAGATTGCCCGTACAGTCATTAGCACGTTGCCGTAACGCAACGTTAACTATTATATCTACTCCTAGGGCTAGACTTGAGCAGATTATAGGTTCAAGTTCATGCACTAGAACATACTAGTAAACTGCTTTTTTGGTATTTTCATGTTTTCTTAGATCAAGTTGGTGGTAATGGTAACATTTTAGAATCATGTTTCTGTAATCACATGTAAACACTAGCAGTTCACAAGTCAGGGTTGTACAGAAGGGACATCTAAGACAGGAAAGAACCACTGGAATAGATTCCGAAACTGAGAAACAAAGGATGTAAAAGAAAAGAGAAGTTGATATCAAAAGAACAATTATATAAATATCAAGTTGAAAAAAATCTATAGCATGAAAGATGTGTCTCCATCAACAAGGTTTTCAGAAATGTAGTGGTATTCTACAGTTCATGGATTCCCCACCATGAGGATCAAATTTTATGCGTTAGCGTACCGACTATATATTAAGCTCATAATACTAGTACTTAATATTCCAAAGCACAGACATGGAATATGAAAAAGACATATCAGCAATGGAGCATGCATTATATGTGATGGAAGAATAAATCCTAAAATACCAACAACACATATTGGTTGGCAAAGCAGATGTCATGGAGAGCATTCCTCGTATCCGACAGCAGAGACAGCATATGTATTCTTATGGGTGATTAGTCGTTAATAAGACTCGGGAATGATATAGAACACTCTTTATACAAAGTGATTTTTCATCACTTGCTAGATAAATTGTTCAACCCTAACAACAAGCATACTTGGTGAATTCCTGTCCTTCGTATCTGGCTTTTATAACTAACTGAGAACTCACAACCTCTTAGGAGTACAAACACTTTCTTCACATATCATTTCACCTGATAATAGGTATATATTCTCTATTTCTTCTCCTAACACCACCCCTCATATAATCTTTAGTCTCAATCTATAATAATAAGAGGTCTATGCACCGCACGTATCAGAAATCATCCACCCAGAGAATACACTTTAACTACGTCATAATTCCCTAAATCATCCAAGTGTTGTCTGCTGCATCTTCTTTTTCACAAACTAAGACAGACGTACAATAACAATCGACTATAGGTGTATGGATGAAAAATGGCCTATGTAACTTTGGCTATGACCACATAATGGCTGAAAAGTTGGTTTATAGAATAGTGTAATGGAAATCAATCTTCAGTCCATAACCAGCTGAAGAAAAGACGTGTAGGGCTTATGGGCAGAACAGCTCAGTTGATGGCCGAGTGTTTTTTCCCGTCACTGGATACAACTGTAGTGGCAAACCTGATGCCTGAGTGCACCAGAGCTCTTTCTGGCCAAAGAAGTTTCCTATTCGCACACGAAAAAGGAATTGAAGATCCTACTATGGTATGTTACATCTATTAATGGCTCATCCCACCATTCTTGATGGCAGTGATTCAAGGAGGATTGATTCCCATTACACCATTCTATAAACCAACTTCCTAATGTCAATACTGAAAGGTTCACTATTCTGACAGTTGTGACCTCTATTCTAGCACTACAGGACCACCTCACAGAAAATTTACAAACCCAAAAGATGGTCCATTATCTACGACAGCAGTACAGTGCGCCATCTGAACGAAACAGATACACTCCCAGAGGACAAACCGTTATGCTAGCGCTACAGGACCATCTCATTATAAGATGAACCCAATGAACCTGGTATTATCATCCACCCTAGCTGTAACATGGTTGATGAACCAAAGCTGTTTCTATGCAAGCATGTTACCATTTTGAATTTCATTCAGCATCACATTACAATCCATTCTCATATGATTAGAATATGAAAATTGGCCAGTTGTGTTGATCTTTACACTATGGCCACAGCAACAGCCCAAAATTACATCTTCCTAATCTTTCAAAATCATCTATATTTCCAAAATTCCCAATCAGGCAAAACCGCTACTAATAAATTAAAGGCAAGCAATCAAAATGTGGGTGTGATCACAATTGAACAACTAAGTGGACCACATTCTTCTTATTGGATAAATAGAAGTACAACTATGTACAAGTTCTCAGCATTCACAAGTTGCCATTCATGTGCATGAATAGCTATACAAAACGAATATACAGAAATACCTCATACATGCATCCCAAGGGTTCTTGGTTTCTCAGTTCTAGACCGAGGAAGAGCCAATATGGCCATAAGTCCACTGGCGAAAGCGGCCACCGCTGCCACAGCTATGGATGGTGAATTTCCACCGCCAAATAGTTGATCCCATGGCCCACTTCCCAAAGACACAATCACCTGCATGCCATCCCCAGAACTAATCATCAAAGCATAAAATTTCAAGCATCCTTCAATTTTCTTTGACATGAAAGCTCATTTTTTTTTTTTTTTTCGGGTTTCCTTCTTTTTAGACATTTCATGAACATATAATAATGACCCAAACCATTTAGTCATCCTTTATCACTATTGGGCAATAGTTCAACTTCCACAATCATCACATGCATGTCTCAGTATCAGTAAAGGGTCAAATTGTACTCGAACTCGCCATTTTGAAGGGTTGTATACGTGTGAGTGAGGATGGAGCCAAACATGCACTTTCAAAAATTTATTGGGGCGAAAGAGAATTTTCATGAATCAATCAGTGCTTTGTTATGAACTTCTCCATTTTTATTTCAGGGACTACAGCCTATCCTTGCCCCCTTACCCATCCCCCTTAGCAACCGCCGCCTACCTCATGTGGTCTTTGGAGGCACTAGGTAGAACAAAATTGCCACGAACATGTCACAAGTGTATACACCAAGGAGATATATTACCATATGCCTCGAAAAAGTTTAGGAAGTAGAATTAAAAGGATGATCGGAGACAAAGAGATAAAGATGAGAAAAATGTAAGAAAACAGGGCCTTATATTTTACCAATATAATGGTAAATACAAGTGTGGTACAACCGTACAACATTGTAAAAGGTGCCAAATTATGGGATATGTAGAGAGAAATACTGAAAGAATTATAAACACAACAGACCATTAGAATTCTTTAACAATTAATGTTATTAAAATAAGTGTTTCACAATATGGGTTCTAAAGAAAAATACTCCCTCTGTTCGATCTATCCATTTGCTTTCAGCTCAAAAATTTACGTAAGTTAAATCAGTGGAGGTAGGTTTAAGAGAGCAATGCACTCATGTGATTGTATTAAACCTTTAACTAATTTAGAAATGGTAACACAGAAACACCCAAAAAACGGTTTGGAATTGGATGAAATGGACAGAAAAAAATGGGAAGAAGTTGGTGGAAATGAGGGAGTAATGTATCTAACACTTAGGCTTCTAAAAAGGTCATAGGTGAGGTAAACCTAAGTCCCCTCCAGTCCTCGCTACTTAAACTGATATTCCCTTACGCATGGGAAAGATCTTCCCGCCATCCAACTGTGATTATATAATGGCCTATCTACCCGCTCCAAAATCTCGGAACAGGCCCGAACCCCCTTCTAACGGTTACTAAAAATTTAAACAAGGTTTTGTACATATGGAAGATTTAACAATGAAGAGTCTTTTCTGCCAAAACGAAAAAAGAGCATTAATAGAAAGTAGAAACAGCGAAGCAAATGAGGATAAGGTGACCTCATTGCTCTAAAATAGTTAAAGTAATATCCAAGCCTTTTGCAAAAGAGTCAAGGGGGTTCCTTCGAGAACACCTGCTACCTTAGCCCAAAAAGAAGGAAGAAAACCAACCCTTCCCCTAAAGTAAGAGAACTGGCTTTTCCTGGAAAATACTTGTGAATTCCGTTCATTCCAAATGCACCAAACACTAGCAAACAGAGCACAATTATGAAGCATCTTCTTCTCTTTAATCACCCCTAAACCCACAAACATCAACCGGAGAACATCAAGAATAGACTATAGAGGCAAGAACAGACCCATTCTCCATCTAAGGGTCCTGAACCCTGAAGAGTGTGCCTTTACTTGTGACTTTCCTTGCACTATCAGCAGTGTCTAAATCCCACCATCATACTATGACATCCACCACCTTCCTCAAAGTCTCCCTTCTTAGATTATGAGTGCCTTTTGCCTCAAAAAAGACGAGACTCCGATCTAACCGAATTCACCAAAAGGTAGCTTACACTGTGCACCGCTACAACAAATTTCTTTTCTTTAAGGTTATCCAGACCTCAAAATTTAATGCTTAAAAGTTCAACCACATACTCAGGGTAGACTGGCCCAATGATCCTGACAGAACCCACCCTAACCACAATGAGTGAGCAACATCAGAATGGAGTAAATGTATCCTGTCTTGCAAGTTACCCAGCCCATAACACACATGTTTGAACCAAGAACAGTATTAGATCTGCGCCTCTATATCATCACTTCTTCCAGTGTTTCTATGCTGTAGCCATTCGGAGGTCTGTCTTACAGCAAAGTGGCATCCATCACGGGCCTTCCAGTTGGGAGAATGAGGTGTGATGGTTAGTTCCAAAGCCAAAGGAAGACTAGTTTAGCCATCGGGCTCAAGACTGTGATTGTTCATGCTGTGTACGCATTACGGCTGTGAAAGGAACAATAGAACTTGGAGCGGAAAAAATCTTTTCGTTGTTCCATGTGTTATCTTTTTAGGAGTTCTGTCTGCGATTTCCCGTAAACGACATAGTTGTGTATGTGGTTTTTTTGGTACCATAAGTGCTTGTACTTGAAACTAATTTGAGTACTGGAACTATCAATCATTCGTGAAGAAAGGCAAAACACAATTCACCTCTAATTCTGAACTAAGATACCGCACACTTGTGAGATTTCTCAACGGCCCACAGGGGTCAACCTTCACCCCCGACAGTTTAAGTTATAAGCTACTTAGAGTGATCTATGCATACAGAACCAAACTGGCTGACACAGGAAGTGATCTCTGGCTCTCTCCCCCCACTGTGTTCTCTCACATTCCACCTCGTTTAGCATATTCTTTTTAAATCCTGTGTCCTTTCTTTATAATTAAACAGAAGTGCAGCCTAGTTCACTATAAAAAATAAACCAGATACGACTAATAGTAGTGTATGGTTTTAGAAAACGCACCTGTGGGGTTACAATTGCAAGATTTAGCACACCCATTGACAACCCTGCAGAAAAAAATTACTAGTGTAAGAAGTCGTACTTCGGAACACTATAAGAATAAATTAAGAGAAATTTACCTTGGCCGAGCCCCAAGGATTCAATTCTGGCGGAAGTCAGGGCATAGGGAACACTATAAGTGACCTACAATGAGACAAACGTCCTCGTTACACACTTATTCATACAAGGATGATAAAAAAAATGTGAAATTCATTGTTGCATCCACCGGCATTAGACCAACTATCCCCTTTTATGACATATAAATCAAGCCACTACATTTAAAAGCAAATATTGATGTTCGTCTCACGCTATATGCTCTTCTATTGAATTATGTTTCTCTGTTTACTATTGTTATCACACTATTCTTATCTTTCCAGGTAGACGAAAGATACACAAACCTTTTATCCAATCCACTAATATGATATCCCTCCCTAAAATCAATTTTGGTGAAAACAGAAGAATTAGCTTACAGCATTTAACAAGAACACCGAGTTTTACAGATTATGATTATGATGTATTGTAATAGTGTTGCACTAAACTACTAATATGTTGACTGCTATTCAAGTTTAATTTGAGCACTACATGCGCAAAGAAAATAAATATAATTCAGCAGACTTTAACTTACTGCCAGCGGTATTCCCAGAATTGAAAAAACAATCACCGCAGCAATAACAGCGCCTTTTGGAGGCACACCATAAGCAATGGAATCCGACTTGCTCACCGCAAAAGCTATGGCAAGCATTGCAACAAAACACAAAGCCATAATAATATTTGAGATACCCCATAAAAGGCCAGATCCCAACTTTCTGCAGAGTTTTTCCATCAGCACAGAAGTTATGGCCAGAAGAACCGACTGCAACATTAGCCCAAGTGCACCTGTACTGACTCCTTTATGGTAATTAATACCTTCGTCTGGGTCACCACCATAAACCTCCCGACCCATCCAGTCAGTATCAAATAGAAGAAACGGAAACCACCCAATCCAAGTCAAAGCAGTGACTGAAAGGATCAACCAAATGGGACCAGGAAGATACTTGAAAGTGCCAAACAGTTCCCAAAAGAAGGCTTCTTCTGTGTGGCTAGATTGTTCAGATCCTTGAGAAATGGCTGGGGCTCCAACCCTGGCAGTCAATGGAACTTCTTGGGCAGCCGTGATGCTTATATATGTTGTTATTACAATAAAAATAATGTCTATGAGGAAGGCCGCCTTGAGATTGGCACAACTTTCACCACAGCCGCGGGTGAGAGTAAATGGAAGAACAGTATACCAGCTAGTGTAAGATCCTGTGGCAAAGCCAAGGATATTACCAACAGCCATAAACAAAGAGTAATATGCATTAGCCACTCGGTTCCTCCGATGATCCTTTCCTGACACAACAGGAGATTGCAAGAAAACCAATTAGTTTTCGGCTTTTGTCATATATATTTCACACAATTTCAAGGTATAGTTTGTAATAGACCATCCCAAGTACATCAACCCCATTAATTCTTAGAGGCGGAGGGTAGATTTGTCTACACAGATACGGCCTTATTTAAAATTTGACTCCAATACTGTCCCTGACCATGACAACTTACTTTAATCTAGCGTCTTTTCTTCTTCAACCATCACACTGGCCTTATGATTAATCATTTAATCACTATTGACGAGAAAAATCAATCACTCACATCGTTAGTTGGCATGATTGAACAGTTTCAAGAGGTTCATATTGTTAAAGATAATCTAGAAGAATCTAGATTATGTTACTACAAACTAGAAGAATTGTTTTCTAGCAGATTAATCTAGAAATACATGTTGAGTTCTTCTAATGTCGGTGTACAAAAATAACCGACTTAGTGCTTTGTACAAATAGCACATAGATGCATTGATGATATAATGTATCAGTATTAAGATAAAGATGAATAACAAAAAGAACTACAAGAAATCAATAGCATATTACTCTCAAGTCTTAACCAAATGTAGCCCTCCAAAATTAGAAGATGTTGAAAATTTGGGGGCTACACTTTATCGGGATTGATATGATATTGGTATTAAAATGAATGGATATTTTTGCTATTGATTTCTTGATTATTTCACTGATCTTGATAACATTACATTTGATAGCACCTTGTGCTATTTATAGGAGCACCAAGTCGGTCAGTTTTTGCTAACCGACATTACAAGTTCTATAAATTCATCTAGCTAGTCTAATCTTTCAGATTATTGTAGGTTGATCTAGATATCTGTAGATTATCCCTAACACATATATACATAAAAGATCACATAACAAGGGAGGATCAATGTTATAGCAAGATGAGAATACTTAAAACTGAAAGTTAAACTGTCAACCAATAAAGTAATGACTTTTGTTTTATCAGATACAGCCTCAAACAAAAATGACTGCATATTCCTTAGTTGAGACACTCGTGAGACAGTTACGAAAACTTATACACATTAACATGTTCACAGCTGCATTGACATTTACCCAGCATGAATCTGGCCACTGTGGAATATTAGAAAGGTCCACTTTATGCATGTTTACATATTAGGGTGGGAGACCCTTCAAAAACACAAAGAAGAACATTACCCAAAAATTTAACAGAACTAAACATAGCTAGCGAATAGCTTGGTGAAAATACTGAAGAATCCAAATGACTTCAGATATTATTCCAGAAAAAATTCTAATTTCTAAATAAGTATGCAGGTAATAGGAGCTAACTTAAGGAGAGCAATGGCCCACAAGAGACAACAACAAAGGACATTCCAAGAAAGAATCAAGCCAAATAATGGAGACCCGTTTAGGTCCTAAACAGTGTTTGACAGTTTCCATGCATGTAAGAAGCAAGCAGAAGTGCCACCCGCAATTCCCCATGGCTCCGTTTAAGAAGATGAAGTTCGTTCCGTGTTTCTTCAATCCTTTTATGGTGTTTAGTGTAGGAGGTTTAGGTCCTAA
The DNA here is from genome assembly GCA_038382645.1 of Spergularia azorica. Lineage (NCBI taxonomy): Eukaryota > Viridiplantae > Streptophyta > Magnoliopsida > Caryophyllales > Caryophyllaceae > Spergularia > Spergularia azorica. Next base: position 4,004,406 of record JBBYHQ010000014.1, read on the forward strand.
TCCCAACCTCTCGTGTTTTGGCCGGGTGTTGCCCCCCTCTCTTTAATTTCCTTTCTTTAGTCGTAAAAATTCATCCATTGTCAAAAACAAAAAAAAGTGCGACACGACTACAGTTACAGCCCTTACTGTCCAAAAAACCAGACCAGTAATAAAGATTACCAGATTATCACCATTCTTGCTAAGAGAGGCGCCCTCCAATCTTTAGGAATAAACTAATCAACCTTGTTAAATTTACTATCAACCTAAACCAGTTCTTGATGCAAATGTCTAGGTTAAAGTGCATACCTGAACAGTGGAAATTATGCAACATGCCTCTTGTGATTAGTTCATTATAGGTGGGGTTTCTTAAGAGCTTTAAGTTGCTATCTGAACCTAACTAAATAACAGTGAAATGAACTAGATTCAGGTGAATCTCATGCAGAAAGAAAACAGTCTTCTTTCACAAGGGAAAAAACAATGCGCAATGGAACTTTACTTTCTTAGGATTTTAGGAATAAGTTAGAAGTTTTCTTTGCGTAACAGATCTAGTCAGCAGAACAGGCAAAGGCAGAAACAGCAAAACACAGACTCTTCGAATTCAACAGCATCCCAAGAAGTATGTACAATTCCTTAAACTTACACCTCAACTTTTTCGTAACAAATCCGTAACTTCAATGCAACTAGAAATCCTTAGCTTCGGTATTAGTGACGAAGACAATGCAATATGTACTTCAGTTTTTATTCGACTATTCTAAGTCAGGCATTGCAATTGTACAAACAAACATCATAACCATTCGACCTTCATTTTTAGTCTATAAAAATGTACTAGATATGTTTGTCCGCATTAAGTCTCGTGGTCAAATGCCCATTAAAATTGGCATCGGAAACAAGTGTATTGTTAATACTAAGTGCATTACTATTATCAGATAATCACTCAAGTTACACCCAAAACGTGTTAGTCATCACATCTACATTCAAATTGTTTTTATGAATAATAATCTAATCCAGTTATTTGTAAGGACTGATAACTAGTATCATAGACTCAAATGCAAACTTCAGTTTTTCCATAACAGATGACAGCCAAACTCGCAAGACCGAAACCAAGTACACTCTAATCACAGATATCAAACTAGATTGTTCACCGACTGTGTTTCATTAAAGTCCGATAAGTAAGACACCAGCTGTCGTAGCTATAATTAAGCATCAGATACTGTATCAAAGTACCATTAAACAAACAAAATCTAAGCATCTTTTGGAAAACATACCCCCTTTTGCCAACCCACTCAGAAAAATATCTACTACTCATACCTCACTGGGAAATCAATAATTGTTGCTTTGAATAGTTATCTGGTTCCACCAAACAAGTGACAAATTTGATATTGACGTTATCAAAAGCTTCCACTATATTTAAAATGCATTCTTTTTACTAATCGAATTACATCATATTCCGGCCACTATGTTTCTTTAACATTCTAGCTTAACTCATCCTGCTGACCTACTCTATTCCCGAGTACGGCTAGGCCAACCTCATGCTCAACTCAACCACGTTGCGCAAATTCTCGCTCGAAAAAAAAAACATTATCTTCATTCAAAAATTCCAACATCAACATAATCCTACATTTCTGATTAACTACATTTTTACTCTTTACTTCTTCCGAAAAATGAAAATAAAACTACGATACGAAAACAAAACAAAAAAATGGCCCCTACACATTAATTATAGGGACATGTAAATGATTGACGATCATGAAATTGCAAGAATATGTCACTACCAAGCTTCGAGTTAAAGCAGGATCATAGTCAACAATGAGGGACACCAATGTCATTTCAAACAAAAAAAGTATATCCTGTTGACAACGATCTTTTCCGACTACTACATTTTTCAAGTAGGAACCCAAAAAAACATCACCTAATAAAGAACATAAACAAAGTGTAATTTACAAAGAAAGTAGCCAATTTTGTGCACATACGCAAAAAGACGAGGTTCTCCGCCACCAACACGTACTTGATTCGCTACTCCATCTCTCTCCAAAGCTAAGCATAATTGAAATTCCTCACCCCCCCCCCCTAACTTTACCAATTATTAAGTCGGTAGTCAATTTCGGTACCACTGTCTCACATGGTAAGCGTTCGGCCTCACAAATTACGTATTTGACGTCAATTCATATAACAACACGAACACAATGATAATTGCACCAACTTAAAATAACACTACGAGTCCAGAACACACTAGTATCGACTATCGACACTAGCAAGTCGTAACGAGTACGCAATTCTTGTCACGCCACGATATTTATGATATAACATATTTTGTTAAACTTCGTTGCTATGTCTAGTTATCTACTAGGCCATAACGCCTCATTGAAATACGTAAAGATATAATTGTATTGACATTTACGCCTCATTAAACACAAGAGCGACAGTGGACATACCAGTGAGGTCAGCGAGGAGGGCGCGGCAAGGGCCTTGAGTGGTATTATTAGCAACATCAAGCAACCAGAAACCAATTACAAAGGCAACGATGGCGCGCGGCCGTTTCCGCGCGCCGGCGACTTTATCGCCGAACCAATAGCCGATATCGGCGGAGAATCCGACAATTAAGACGGAGATGATGATGAGAACGGCGCCGGAGAGTATAAAAGGGCGGCGGCGGCCGAAGCGGCTGGTGGAACGGTCGCTGATATGGCCGACAAGGGGCTGGACGAAGAACCCGGAGACGGGCCCACATAGCCAGATGATGCTGGCGAAAGCGTGTGGGATACCGAGCTCCTGCACGTATGGGGTTAATAGAGACAATTGAAGGGCCCACCCGAACTGAATTCCGCCTGCTACTGAGGTTACTTTCAGCAGGGTTCGGAGTGGGACCCGTTGGAGCGGTTTGGGTCGGGTTGGTGGAGCGGGTGGCGGTTTTAGTGGTGCGGGTGGTCGGGTTGTTGGGGTGGGCCGTTTTTCTGGTGTAATTTCGCCGGGTTTATAAGTGGGAGTCGGAGTTGCCATTTTTAGTTTTTTACGGAGTATATTTTTTTGGGAAAGGGGGAAAGGGGGGGAGACCTTGGGTAGAGTGAGGAAGAAGGAAGGAGGCCAGGTAAGAGAGAAACGTAACGTGGTATACTGGTATGGTATTAAAACGCGAGATGATGCCGAAGCAGTTGGAGAACTTTGTTTTGTTTACTTTGCTTTTTTGGCTGTTTTTTGGGGGGAGAGGAGTGTGGGACTGGGACACTACTGAGAAATGGGAGATGGCCTTGGCAAGGGGTATTGGGTTAGGGAGTGACGGATTAATGTATACGGAGTACATAACAATTACTCGTCATCGGTTAATATTAACGTCCTATGTGGTGTTATAATGTTACCTTACCAATTGTCCACGTAAAAAATCCAGCTACATGCTTATAGGTTAGTTCAATATGACACTTGTAGGAGGTACAAAATTAACAACCTATTAGAATGCGCCACTTGGAAGTTGAAAAGTTTACGTTGACAAATTGACCAGTCAGTTAAAGAAAGTCACGTGTCATTTACATATTACATGATTGGCAAATTAGATAATACTATATGTCACATGTGACTCACATCACAACTAGAAACGGAACTGCAAGAAGATTGTTTCTAATTGTAGGAATAATAAACTCAAAATATACAGTTGATAGGCGGTCAATGACTTCCACCAGCTAGCTTCCTCTTAGATAGAGTTGTGTAAACTCAATCTCATGAGCTTCATTCTACCAAACTCTCACCTCCTCCACTATAAATAAAGGATGGCCCTTAACTCACAATTATTTTCCACACTTTCAAAAGACCATATTGGAGAAAGACTCAGGCACCAAGATCAACGACAACGAACAACACTCAAGATCTGGAGAAAGCTCACAACCACTAGAAAGTCGTCGACAACAATCAACCTAGAAGATCTGGAGAAAGCTTCCAAACACAAGAGATTCACAAAAGTTCAACGATCAAATGTAGTTGAAGATTAAGTCTAGGCCCTTGAACACCAAATTGAGAGGGTTACTAAAAGATTATCAAATCAACACACTCGAAACCCTAATTTTAAATTCAAGTACAGTTCAAGATAAGTCATCACGGTCCTCGAAATGAAGACCAAAGTGAATCCGAATCAGGAGATTTTATTTATATTTTATCGAGATTCATAGAGATTGTACACAAAATTCTGATAAATTTTAAATTCATTTGAAACTCATACTATCTCTTTATTCAGATAATACAAATTATGTGGTTACCACACCAAATGAAAAGATAAAGTTATTAGGCTCTCTTAAGTTATCCACTAAAATGTTATAAATCACTTCAAATTCTTATAAAACAAGTTCTTTAAAGTTTTGTTATGATCTCCATTATATAATATTAGGGGCGCACCCGGTTAAAAGTGATAATTTTGTCAGAAGTTAGAAGCAATCTCAGTCATTGATTTATGTTAACTCCATGGTCTGAACTGCATAACTACAGTCATTTAACTCCATCAACTGCAACCAGTAACTCCAGTCAATTAACTCCACCAACTAAAACGCGTAACTCCAGTCGCCTAACTCCAATAATATTAGAATTCCACCAACTTCAACTTAACTCTTGCAATTCTAACATAACTCTACTAACTAAAACCCGTAACTCCAATAACTCCAACTTAACTCCATCAACTATAATACGTAACTCCAACTTAACTCCAATAATTAAAACATGTAACTCTAATTACTTCAATTTAACTCCACTAACTAAAAGACGTAACTTAACTTAACTCCACTGACTAAAATATGTAACTCTAATAACTCCACAAACTAAAATACTTAGATCCTAATGCTGAGAAATCTGACATGTATTGTGCTGCTATGGGGAAAAATGTGAAAGATGGGAGTGTTGGCTTTCTCAGGTTTAAAGAGGGATCTATACCCTTTAGATACTTCGGTAGCCAGATTACTGCTAGCAGATTAAGTGTCATGGATTGCAACATTCTGTCAGAGAAGATTGTGCAAAGAATTAGAGGGTTGGGAACTAGGAAACTTTCTTATGCTGGGAGACTCACCCTTGTAAAAGGCAGTTTAATGGATATCCATGATTTCTGGGCTAGGGTGTTCATTATACCCAAAATGGTCAAGAAGAAGATCAATTCCATCGGTAGGAACTTCCTATGGGACAGTGAAGAACATCAGATCAGGAGTCTACTAGTGGCATTGAAAACTGTTTGCACTCCCAAACAAGTAGGTGGATTGGGAATAAGAGATATAATCACTTGGAATAGAGCTTGTGTAGGTAAGTATGCAATCAGGCTCTTCAAGAAAGCTGACAACCTTTGGATCAAATGGGTTAACAGCATCTATCTAAAATCGAGGAACTGGAATGACTACAATCCTCCTAGTGATTGCAGTTGGTTCTAGAAGAAGATTTGTGGAGTGAAGGAGAGCCTGAAGGATGACATTACATCCACAAAATGGAATGAACCTGATGTAAGATATACTATCGCTGCTGGTTATAAATGGATGAAAGGTGAATACACAAAAACCAGTTGGGGTAAGTTCTTGCCGTGTAGACATATCACTCCTAGAGCTAGTTTCATTAGCTGGCTAGCAGTCCAAGGAAGATTACAACTCAAGGACAAGCTAAAGATCATTGGCATATGTCAAGAGGATACTTGTATACCCTGTCAGAATGCTAGTGAAACTCATGAGCACATGTTTTTCAAGTGGCCTTACTCCAAGATGTGTCAGGAGGTTGTAAGTACATGGTGCAGAATGGACTTCCCTGATGCCGATATGATCATTTGGTGTGCAAAGAAAAATGCAGTCAAAATTGGCTAAGCAGGTTGGAGGTGCTGTTGTGTGCAGCTTGATATACCACATTTGGATGGTAAGGAAGAAGTGTCGAATGGAGCAAATACTAATTCATCCCAAGAAGCTTAGTTCTATGGTAATTAAGGAAGTTAAAAGTAGAGTTAGAGCTGTAGTGAAAAATTGTTCTAGTAATCATAACTTGTGGTTCCAAGTGAGGGAGTTAGTGTAACGTTATTCGATTGGCTCATAAATGGTCAATCCTTGTTTCGTTTCTGATTAATAAAATTCACATTTTCATGAAACAAAAGGAAAAATAGCAAATATACCAACCTTTGACCATTTTCTCTCTCCTCCTACACCACACCCAAACCCTACCCGACCACCCTTCCCTCCCCCTGCTCCACCTCACCCCCGCCCCTGCTCCGCCTTACTCCCGCCCCAACCTTATCCGTCACCACCTCAGTCGCCGACAACTGACTATTTGTAGCCGTCGAACCAAGCCTTGACCTCCCGCGCCTCTCATTTTCCCTCTCTCACCTATTCCCTCGCTTCATTTCTCATCACGATGAGCGAAATAGATGCGAAGACGAGCGAGGAAGGAAGCCGGAAAAAGGTGTAGATCGGCGGCGGCCAAAACTCACAAAAACGAGGACAAAAAACGTGAAGGAGAACGCGTTTTTCGCGGTGGAATGGCGTTTCCGCAGACGAAGGATTGGCGGCGCTGGGGGACTCGTCTGGTGGCTAGAAGTAGATCGACGGCGAAGAGGATTGGCGGCGGCCGGATCTGACAAAAACACAAGCAAAAATAGCAATTGAGAAGACATTTTCCGCGGCAGAATGGTGCTCGAATGAGGCCGATAATGCCCGATGAAGATTCGCCTGAGTCTGGGCTGTCGGCCGGCGTCTTCGAAGTCGCTGGTGGCTGTTTATGGTGTACACCGGTGGCGGCGGCGGTTGAGCGGCGCGGGGGTAGGGGCGAGGAAAGAAGAGGAGAGAGAACATAAATCTGAATGTTTTGTGTAGACCTGATACTTTTCCATATAATATTTATTTAATGATGATATTAATTATTGTGTCTCTTTTTTTTTTGTGGTGAATTATTGTGTCTCTTGAAGGTTTGAATCTGTGTCATTGCTAACAAATTGCAAATGCCCAACTACCAATCTATCACATATTTGCTTGTTATATAGTAAAACAACACCTATACTATTTTAAATGCAAACTGCTATATGTGGGTCCGCCATTGGGTTACACATCAGTTTAGGTAGTATATATAGATTATATACCATTGACCTCTACTTGATTTTATTTAGAGAGAAAAAACACACATATACAACAGCTGTTTCAAAACGATCCAATTGAGAGAGGAGATGGTATACCTTTAGAGATATTAGAAAATGTTGTAGAGGAGTTTCTCATGCAATGAATGTCTCTTTTTAGAGTTTAAATGTCTTAGAGTAATTTTTAAGCAAAGATAATTTTGTATAATGTGAGGTTGTACTCCCAAATTACTGTCATGAGTTTGGAGTTGGTATTGTAGTTTCAAATAGATATACTGCATTAAAATTTGTCTTTAAAATAAAACTTTATCGTTTCCGCCATCGATGTTTTTGATTTTACAATTGAATAAGTAATTTTGAAATTTACCTATATAACACTATAGGATTATGGAAAGTGGTTTATGGAATTGGTTTGTCACATATTGGGAAATCAAAACTCTTATGATCAGTTTATAATATATTTATATCTGATACTACCAACAAGGTCTTCACCTTTTAAGTCCAAAAGAGGATTTATGGGTTTAAAGGTGACTTCACATTTAATTGGCTTGGGTTGCGAAGTATGGTGGATCGGCCTATTACAAATGGTATCGGAGCAACTCTGCGACCACGTGTTGATCATGTGGTTAGGACTACCAAGTAGGGTTGAGCAAAATATCCGATCTTCCGAATATCCGAATATTTGATCCGATAACTGATCCGAAAATTCGAATAATCGATCTGAAAATCGGTTCGGATCTGATATCCTTATTCGAAATTTTCGGATAGCGGATCATATCAGGATACCTATCCTCAGTAAATCGGATATCCGAATATCCGAAAAAAAAATTATGAACGAAAAGTTGGGCTTAAGCTGCTTCCAAGACTGGCCCATAAAGTCACACTTAATCTGCCTCAAGTCCGGAGACATGCAAGACAAGTACGACAACCATATAGGCCACACTTGTCCGACCAATCAGGCAAGCCTTGAGTTCATCAGCCCACTGTATACAATGGCCCAACAATGTAGTGCAAGAGTCAATGCTTATTTGCCTTGCCTTTTATATGAAAAAATTCTCCCAAATATGATTCTTTGGTCCGATGTGGAAGAGTTAAGCGTCAAATCAGTTACTGAACTTTCAAGAATCACTCAATATGGTGTCTGTTAACTTTTATACACCAAATTGGTGTCCCCATCCACTTCTGTTAACTCATGGAAAAGTTAACCAACTTTTCATACACCAAAATTTTGATCTTTGATCAATTCCACTCCAAAAAAAAAAAAAAAAAAAAAAAAATCAATCCAATTCTATGAGCCATTTAAGTCACAAATCCTCAAAAAAACTATCAAGAACACAAAATTGCTAACTCCAAACATTGAATCGCAAACAAAATCCACAACTAATTCGGAAATTAAGAATGATGATCAACTACAATAAAAATGAATCCAATTAAAAAGGGGGAGGGGCGGGAAAGATTGAGAATGATGAACCCAGAAAATTCATAAACCCCGAAATTTCCCAAACAAATCTTCG
>JBBYHQ010000014.1:4024280-4040606 GCA_038382645.1 Spergularia azorica
CCCAACAACAACCCGAGATGCACGCACAGTGTCCTCACATATGTCCCCGCCTCACAACTTATCCAAAACACAACCAAATGCCTCTCAGCGTCATACTCAAGCAACTTACTCTCGTAAATAGTACGAATCCTCAACTGCCTCTTAACCGCGGAAATCAACGGCGGACGTTGGAACACGGCACCAGTTAGCGTCTCCAAGGCTCTACCAACCTTAGCAACATCGGGAACAGCGGAGTGAAGTCGCGCGACGCAGACGTACTCTTTTCCGGCGCCTTGTTGAGATTTGACCAACCTTGTTGCACGCTCGATGCAGACGATTAGGTTTCCGGTGACTTTAGGGTCGAGAGTGCCGCTGTGACCCGTTTTCTCGACGCGGAGGATCCGTTTAATCCAGGCGACAACCTCGTGAGAAGACGGGTTAGCGGGTTTATCGAGGTTGATAACGCCGTAACGGATGTACTCCGTTAGTGGGCGTTTGAGGGGAGAGTAGCCGTTGGGAAGGGGAGTGTAGTGGCCGGTACGGACTTGGAGACGGTTGTAGTTTTTGAGGAGGATCGGCCATGATGACGTGTCGGTTGGTGGTGTGTATGTTTGGGGTTTTATTAGGAAATCCACGGCGGCGCTGTCGTCGGTGGTGGTGTCGTCGACGTCGGTGGTTGACTTGGATTTCTTCTTCTTCTTGTCGGAGAGAGAGACGACCGACATTGTTAGGGTTTTGTTTAGGGTTTTAGTGGGAAGCGTGAAGAAGAAGATGGGGGAATTTGGGGGGGAGTGTGGCGGAAATGTGGAGAAGGGAAGGGAGGGTTTTTATGAAGGTGTGAGGTTTTGGGGTTTTAGAGGGAGGTTACTTTCTCGGGTTGTTTCTGTGGGCTGTTTGACCCGTTTTTTGTTTATTTGGGTCATGAACAACTTCCATAATTTTGCCATTTTCTTTTGTCTTTGATGTTTTAGGTTTGATTTTTGCTAAATTGTGATGGTTGAGGGTGGAAAATGTGACTCATCTCCGAGATACGTAAATATTTACCTAAACTTGGGTGTTTTACGGTATTAGGTGGCGAATGACATGTACGAGGAAGGTTTGGTGGTGGACTGACTTGACGATGAGGATTGTGTACGGTGAGTATTAAGGCACCATGGCACAATGTCGTCACAAAAACACGATGTCTTGGCACTATATCATGGTGCCAAGAACATGGTGTTTATGGTTAAGAGTTGTGGAATGAAGTGAGGGTGGATGCCCAACATGTTATTGTGCAAGTACAAGTCCATCCACAATCCACATGAATGGTATGTGTATGTGGAATGAAGTGAGCGCCGTGGCTTTTCCGGAACTGATCCGTGCCTAGTTCTTTGCAAGTCGTATCGTGTGTATTCTAATGCCGAAAGAGAGACTATTGCTGAAAAGTTTTATTTTCGCGGTGTTACAAAATTCACTCTATTGACGTGCAAGCAACAAAAGTTTTCTGACCGAGGACAACTAGAAAGAAATATAACTGGTGAAATCAGCTGTTTGCCGCCTACACAGCTTGTAGATCTCTGCGTCCCTTACAAACCTTTTCTTTCAACACTAGCTGAATCATCTCTTTTTCAGAAACAAAGTGGCAACGACAAGGAGAAAGTCATCAAAGTCCTACGGCTATCAATATTTCACCGTCGTGAACATGCTGGCTTTTGCAATAGTCTCAACAAGTTGAACAATGTACAAAAGCACTTCAGCATAGACTCCCACGCAGCAAATGATGCTGTGTCGTAACATCAAACAATATTCTAGAGCTTAATTCACATTGGTGTCTGAAAATGTGTTTTCGATTCTGGAATGAGCTCAGGCACGATTGTGTTATGACGATGCTCTGAATTGGAAGACCTTAAGTGTACGGTGTACCTGTCAGGAAATAAGCAAGTACATCACTGAGTGCTATTGTCATGGTCCTCATGGATGAACTAGCATGTATGAATTAGTAATGTAATCAATCTCTCTAACCATGCACCTTACTGATCTTAGTGTCTTACATGAAACAGACCCTGACACAAACCATGCATTCAATTCAAACTAAAACCAGTTTAATCTCCTTTTGATGTCTACTACCACTAAACATATGATTTTCTAAAGGTCACAAGGAACAAAAAAGGGAACGCGTAAAATTGCAGAAACAGTTCAGCAAAAACATAATGATAACATCACGATTCAATAGGCCGAATAGGGCATGGAAAAGAAAGAAGGCAATGAAAAGAGAGAATATGACAGCCTAGCCCTGAACCAAAGTACCAAACTATTTTCTGTGAAAAAAGAACTACATTAACCTGTAAGCATCCAAAAAAAAGCATTGCAGTTTCAAGATAGGACTTGGTTATCGGAATTTTGTATTATATCGACTCATTACTATGGACATCAAATTTTAGGAAGTCCTTGGGAGGGCACTTTTGTGACATCAGAGTGAAGCCTCAGAGAAGACTTTGTTTGCAGGATGCCAGGAGCCCAGGATCAACGTACATACTTCCTCAAAAATGACGTCAGCCACTAATTGAAAAATCTATTCTTGAAGCATTTTGTGTGACATGAACCTTAGGAGTATTTTAAGATACTTTTAAGCTACCTTTATTCACGTTAATAAGACCTCCAATTACATAAACCCCATATGTCAGTGTCCTACAGAGAAAAATAAGGGGAGAACTGACCATTTTAAAAAACCAAGGTGTTACTCCTCTCATTGCCTATAGGATTTAAGAGGGAACCTCCAGTGAGATTATGAAGTGGACTTTCTCTCCTTATTGGGTGCAGGTGCCAAGCCTCTGTTGTGAATTATCATTCCAATCTGATTGACAATGGACCTCATACGTGATCAAGAGAGTTCAAGAGACCTCCTATTACGTTCATCCACTATCCACCATTGGAAGATTATGACTTATGAGAGAACTAACTATTAAATAAACCAAGGAGTTACTCCTCTCTTTGCCGATAGGTTTTGAGATGGCACCTCTCTAGGTTCATGAAACGGGCTCTCGCTCCTTACTTATTTGGCTTACACCCATTTTTGTTAGTGTAAGTGGTGAACTATGGCTTCTTCATCTGCAGGATACTATCTCACATTGAACCTTCCCTCCTTCATTCCCTTCCAGTAGAATAGTTCAGCCAGTCTTTTGTAGGTAGCTTGGACCCCGGAATGTCCCCTCAAAGCAGAACTGTACGGCTAACAATCTCTTGCCTCAAATTCTTATACGGTCCTACTACCAATTTTCCCTTCCTGGTTAGCTGATCTTGCTGTTAAGTAGATCTATTGCTGCACAATACCACCCTCGAAGATGTTATATCAGTTTCAGACACTAAGGATCATCCCGAATTTTCCAACCCTTCAGCAAAAATGTCAGTTCTGATTTCTGAAACCATTGTACCCAACAATACAGCCCTTGATTCTGGAAAGTGCATCAACAACTTCAATTGTGACTACTGATTTCCAACAGATATTAAAGGCCAAAATGGCGAGTTTTTATTATTACCATTGATATTGACTTATCCACAGTTAAGATCGCTGCTAAATGTGCCAATAGCCAATCCGTTAATCCTCATTGTTGATAAGAGCAATGGGGTGTCCTTTGTGGGCTAAGACTGCACCAATACGGCAATACCCATATCTGATGCACTAGTTTTGACTTTAAAACAGAATTGAGAAATCACGCAGAGCCAACACTGAAGCTACACTCGTAACTCGTTTAAGTCCTTCACATCCTGCAATAGCTTTGCTCACTCTACTCAAAGCATTCTTCCTCAAAAAATTGGTCAGACTTACTGATGATGCCATAATTCTTGAACAAATTTATGTAATACCCAATCAGACTCCAAATCCCCTCAGTTCTTACAGTCCTACAATAACGTCATCAATAGTTACCTTGAGCTAAGATGGACGAGCAGCAACAGCTCTCATTAGTTGATCACCACCACTTTGAGACACAAATTGCATCCTCAACTGGTCAGTGTCCCCAAAACTGGACCAAAGAGGGCAGCCATTGGATTACAGAGGGCAACCACTGGATTCCTAGCCCCATTACACATCCCCCTCCTAAAGGTATTATCATGATATTTGTGCATAATTCCACACCACAGCTCCCACTCAAGCTGTTGTATACTTTGGTGGTAATCAGGTTATCACAATCAGCTACTAAGACCTCTAAAGGGTTTGTATTCCTTACCCCTACACTTTAACTTCCTAAAATGATTGCTACCAATAAAATTATGGGTACTTCCTGAATCCACCAGATACGCCTAAAGTTACAACGGAAACCCATGGTTTGTTAAGCTTGGCTGCAAGATAGTGCATTCCAAGAGATCAGTGGTCGTTGCTCACTGCACTCACTTCAATCCTGGACTTCCAAAGATTAAATCTCGATATCAGAAGGAACTGTGTCTTTTTGCCGTAACTCTCTATATTCTGCCTCACCAAGATCAATAGCCACAATGTCTATCTTATATAACTTCCATTTGCATCTATGCCATGGAAAGGATTGTTGATCACAATTGAATTACAGATTTTTACTTCTTCTTTGCTCAATGTACTCAGTTGACATTTTCTTAGCTTTGGAATTTGACTTCAAAAGAATAGAAACTGAATTTAGTTTTGACTTTGCTGGCTAGGTTTGTTATAAGAATTCTGATGTTGGAAATCTTGTCTCTGAAAGGGGTGTTGTGACCTGTAAGCATTACAAGGATTGCTTTTCATTGGTGGTTTATCCACAAGAGCTTAATTAAGGTTCTGATACCAGATAAGTCGTTTCTTGCAATGTAGCCTATTATACAGTAGTAGCTTAAGTTGTAGGCTTAAATGCCCTCACAGATGATTTAATAATTCTAATTACAGGTTTCAAACCTCCGTTGAATCTACACAAGTACTGATCTGAGAGCGAGTGGATCCTTCTCAACAACTACCCCTTAGGATTCTCAAAATCTTGCACTTAAAGCAGCAATAAGATCTTCGCAGAGCACATTTTTTACGCATATAGGAATGAACCCAAGATTCAGTTTTTTCAATAATATACAAAGACCCTGAATCAACTACTTGATGGGTCTAGTCTTCTGGACTTTGCATGACATAAGGCACACATTTCTGAATCCATAGACTGGATGACTTTCATCAAAATAAATAACTCGACTTTAGATGAAAAGCCCAAACCACGGGTTTGATTGTTACCTTGATGTGAGGTTTCTGCATTATCAGTAGCTGATTTATTGCCAGAAATTGTATGATGACCAGCCAAGCATAGCATCATTTTACCTGAAATCTTCAATGTGTTGCATATTTTCTACAATTTAACCTTGGATTGTCTGTATATTTTAGCTCATTTGTTTCCTCCAGTTGCTGCTTCTAGTTCCTCACTTTTTCCTCTATTGCAGCTGACAATTGCGATATTCCAGTTTAATTTTTGTTTATGAATTAGAACATAATAGCCAGCTTAAATTTCAATTCAAGTTGCACAATGCATTTTAGTGTTGGAATTTTGAACTTGGCTTAAGCTTTAATGGCAGAAGTGTGAAATTTTGAACTTCACTTAAGGGTTAATGGGGGAAGAGAGCGGTATTCAGGACCCGAGAACGAGTCTCCAATACCAACTCTAAGTCTTCAGGGATCTAATCCCAAATAATTATACAAATTGGACAAATAATTAAGGGAAGTCCAACTTAGAGAAAATATTTGATTATGCTCAACCAAAATATTACAAGAATGTTGGTGAATGGAACTCTCTGCGTCCTGACTTCTATATATACATGAGACAGTCCCTTCCTAACTAACCATTTAACAGCTTCTTATAACAAACATCTGACGTGGCCCCTTGGCAATTCGAGGGTTTGTTACAAAGTAGTTTAATATTTTTAAGGTCAAACAAGAATAAAATCATCCCAACCAACAAGTTTCCTAAAAAAAAAGGTGGCAAACCATGATTGTGCTCTACTGATACTTTCTAGCTAAAACCATCCATTTAGTATGAGATAATTTGCAAATAGATAATTCATGCATTCTTCACTCAAATTTAACTAATGAAAGGCAAGAAATTCTAAATTAGTAGCACAATCTAACTTCCTTGGATGATTCCCTTTTGAACATTTGATATTTCCTCGGTTTTTAAAAATCAGGACAAAGATTAGCCTCAGCTTTAATTGTTTTCTTCTCCTTGTCTCTCAACTTCATCAGTTACCCAGTTGTAAAGAATGTTCACCATCTTTTACACCAAAATTTTCAAGGGTACATCCATGGGTTCTTCAGCTGATAGTTAATCTCTTATTAGAGTACGAGATCATACATTGTTAAAGAAACTAAACAACTACAAGAAAAAAGTAAGTTTTTTTTTGGAAGTGGGCATTAAATTCCAGTTCAATTGAACAATGATATCAAGAAAATTTGAGGTCCAGGAGCAAAAAGTTCTGATACCAAAGTTGAGGGATTCCAGAGATATTGCACGATGTGAAAGGGTTTTTTGAGTGTTCAAGCAACTGCAAATATGTATTTATTAAGGTTGGAGGAAAACGTTGAGGAAAGATTGTAATGTGATAAGAATGAAGTATTTTCCAGCACGGGTGTTACATTATTGGTAGTCGACTATTTTGAGGCAAGAGGTGAGCTATAATTCACTCGTCATCTTTTCGACGGCCTAACAGAATCCTAGCTACTATAATAAGACAGGCTAGTAATCCTATTAGCTCAGCTTCCCTATGGGAAGCCCTCCTCTTGACTGGTGTTTTTGCATAGTGGCGCTTCTGAGTCCCCAAGGTAAGCATTTACCCAATGCACTGTAATAGATGGACAAGTATATTGTTTCCCAGTTTTTAAATATAGTTTGGTTTTCAATCCCAATGAAAACCTCTTGTAACTCGCTTATGTTTTCTCTTGGTTCATTTAGTATAAAGAACACCATGTTTTACAGAAGCTTCAACTTTGCATTACCATCCACAACTCTACATTGAAGTGACCACCCCCAAAACCCAATTAGATGTATTAACTACTAAATGCAGCAGCCTCGCAAGATATTATTAGTGCCAAAGATACTGCAAATGCACAGTGCAGGACTTCAATTAACATTCTTAAAATAGCTTGTTAATGTGCTGTTACTACACGACAACTTAATAGAATGGCAAACACAACCACAACAACAACAACCAATCCCTATTCCCAAAATGATTTGGGGTCGGCTAACATGAATCGTCATCTAGTAACCGTCTTGTGCACGCCATAAAACTTCAAAAACATTGTAAACCATTTAGGAATATTGAAACACTTTCAAAAGAAGTTTTATAAAGTCATCAAAATATATAAAAAGGTTTGAAAAATATTGAAAAAACATATGAACTCAGAATGGCAAACACAGTTCTGTTAAAATGATATCCAGATGGGGAGTTGCATATATAATCCGTGACTTAATTCTTTGAAAACTCAGAACATAAACACAAAAGCAAGCAACTGGTTACATACCTACAATCTGGCTCAAACTCACGTTTCATGGTCCCAAAGCACTTGCTCATCAATCTTGCTAAAATTCTCATCATCCAGCCGTTTCCATGTAGTTAATCTCTCCAAACCCATCCAAGTATTCTTCTTTTTGGAAAGCTGAGCCAGTATGACCCTGGATCTCCGTGGCCACCCTACCTTACCGTATCCATGATATCCAGAACCTCCACCATAGCAGAACCATATACCATCCAGGTTCCCACAGAAATCATTGGTGTGGTCATGACCTATGAAAGCAGCTTTTACATTCTTCATTTCAACGAGCCTTTGCAGTACTCCAGAGGTCACAGATGAACAAGCTACTGCCTCTTGTAACTGGCCGACAATTTTCTGATAATAGAGCTGTCTGATTTCTGGTATTGGTATGTGAAAGAAACCAAGGGCCAAAGGAGTCTTTCTTGGGAATTGGGAGCTTCTAAGATAACTATTCTCTCCATGTTCATCCTGTTGATATCACCTGCAACAAATTAATAAATGAATCTAAATATAAAAGGCATGACATGATAATAAAGCAAGGGTAAAATCGTGATTCTCAAGCTGATTCCTTTTGCTTCCATTATGTTGTTGACATGTGAATAGAACAGCAGTAATTAACATACACAATTCTCAAGCTCCATATGATCTACAATTACAATAGCGTACACATAAATTACATCTTCATGACAAGCAACAAACTCACAACTTGTTAAACAACATTCTTTCGACAGAAAACTAATATAACAGTCAAAAAGTGTCTGGAAGATCTTGGTAGAGAAATATAGTGCGAAAGAAAAAGTACGAAATAGGGAGAGGAAGCATAACCGGGAAAACTTTTTAGTGACAGATCATATGATATGAACATCAACAAATGGTTCCACCAATCTTTAGTGAACAAAAAAAAATCTAATTTACAGCTTTAGATGTATGGACTTTAGCAAATAATAGGTATCCAATTTGAGAGCTTCCGTTGAGATGCCATTCTTGGATACAAGACTGCCATACAGTTTCAGAATCATATGAAGGGCGGTCTTGTTTCTTTATGTGCATGACAATTGTGAAAGCAATAAGGAAAACAAGCAAATGCTGGGTTACGGCCATAAATCATAAAAGATTGCTCTAACTTAGCATGCATTTTCAATTTAGGCAACTTTTAGCACATATTTTGCATATATAGTTCTAGCAATACAACGATGAACATAAATTCATGTAGATATTATAGTCCATTGGAGATAGACAATGTATCATATCAAAACGTCCAACAGTCTAGGATACCATTGTATGGCGCATCAGCATACCATAGAGTTAAAGACATTGCATAGCATTAGAGTAAAGTAGAACAAATTTAAAGAAGAAGATTATTGAAAGAATGTTATGCAGATAGAATCGAGATAGAAGTTGCTCACATGTTCTTTTTGAATAACACCTTGTAACCAATCAAGTTGAGATTTTTTAATCCACCCATATGTACGTCTACCTTCCACAGTGGCCCTATCTCCACTGTCAAGAAAAAAGAGGTTCAGGATACTGAGATTGGCTGAGGCAGAACCATAAGGTCCGTGGACTTCGAGGTTGTAATTTCCAAAACCATCGATTCCAGTGAGCAGATTTTGCTTCCCCGGATCAGCAGGATCTTCAGCTGACGGATTCACTTGAGAGATTGAGTAATCCATCAGTGAAATCAAGGACATCAACTCCTCTCTATTCATAGTTGACTCTTGATCATGATTCCCCAAAACAGCTGCCCAAGGAAGTCTAGACTCCACTGCAGGACGGAAGACTCTAAACAGAGACTCAGCTGCATCTGGAGTACTTGATCCAAATATATTATCCCCTGTTCAGTCAAACCAGGCCAAATATTACTTCCGTATTTGGGAGCTTTCTCATTCTCAACAGGAGGACCCAAAATCTACAATTGTTGGAGGAAAGAAGAAAAAAGAGAAACTACCCTCAAGTAGGAAAGGGAAGTTCACTGGTCTGTTTTGCTTTAAAATCTTTTACCCATCATTTTTTTCTTTGTGAACTTATTTTCAAACTCATTTGTTTCAATATTGTGTTCTCAGTCACAACTTTCAAGTTTGTATTGCTCACATATGACAATTTCATATGAGGATTCATGTTTGACGAGCCCAAATCATCATAGGTAAGGCTTTGTTGTTGGTTGGGGTGGAGGGGGACAGTAGATGAAGACACTTCGAAAGCATTTGTTTCACTTCCAAAATCAGAATGTTCCATATTCAAAGTCGACTACCACAGCAAAAGTTATCATTTCAATACCATCCTCATATATCAGAGATTGCAAGAACAACTTCAAAGGAAACTGAAACGAAAATACTACTGCATGAAGTGATACCACTATACCAAACATCCGGAAGAAAACAAGCGAACACAATCAAAACATAAATTATTTGTCAGCCTCGTAATATATACACAATACACCTACTCGTAGAAATAAGATAAAACATACTCGTAAGTTAGAACCAAATATCTCATTGCACACCTTGACCTCAGTATTCATAATTGCATAGGATTGACCCTTTCGAATAACACCAACCTCCATTCCACAAATAAGAGTACTGTTATGTCCCAAAATGGATAAATCCTCTGTAATTTCATAGAGAAGTCCTTCCATATATGAATCAACTCCCAAAATTAAAGCCCCGAGAATCCAACTTTGGCATCGCTTTGTACAAAAGCAGCAAAGAGCAAAAACTAACACTCGATTATAAATCCGCAATTCCATCAATCATTCACTCACAGACACAACAACAAAAATTGACCCCATAAAACAAAAACAAAAAAACTCACATTCTAGTAAACTTCACACTATATATCAGCTCCCTTGTATCAACCACCACCAAATTGTTTACTCTACTCTAACCAATCCGAAATTTCCATAATACCCTCCTCCTCCAAATAAGCCTAAATGGATCAAAAAGATACATCCCAGTGCCTCAAAGGCTCCTGCCTACGACTAGGTAGCGAGGGGGAGTGTCTAACATACGCAACCTTACCCCTACGTCGAAAACATAAGTAGGCTATTTCCGAATGACCCAAAATGAAAATTGCGTCGAAAATTAAGCATATATTATACCAGTAAAAGCAAGGAAATCAGGTTTCTCAGCTTCAATCAACCTCTGAACAAACCTAGTCGTATTGAGATCGGAGCAATACTTGAACTCTGAAGCTGGAACATCTCTGCATTTTGTTAATACCCCTTGACCATAGTGCATATCAGCCACCTGAAATAACAACATATTTGCATCGAAAATTAGCAAAGACCCAACAAGTGCCCAACAGAATTAGTGATGGAAAGTGTGAGGAAGAAGCAACCTGAAGGATTTTGAAGGTACCATGTTGGGAGTTAAATCGAAGGGGCAGTTGTGGGGATTTTTTGAGGGTTTTATGATTGAAATTGACTGTTAAGTGATGAAAGAAGTTGGTGTGGAGGAAGCTGATTGAGGTGAGAATGGAGATCAAGAAAGTGAGAGTGGCAAACCATTTCATGCAAAAACTTTTCATTTTTCATCAAATTTTGGATGTGATTTGTTGGGAAGAAGCGATTTTGTGTTGCCCGGTCTCAAACTTGTATAGCAAGTGACGATGGCCAATTAGTCATCGAGTACTCGTTAGAAGCCCCAATTGCGAGTTCTCCGGCGAGTCGCGAGATGCTGTGAAATGTGAACTAGTGGTTTTTGGCTCGTCGCCTACAGCTATGTTAATTCGACTCTTCATTTTATTTCATGTATCCGTGTTGGACACTCGGCACTCGAATATGGGTATGATACTTAAATCTTCATTTTAGGTAAAAAAAATAAACAGTTTTTTCGTAAAATAGACGAGTCCGACACTTGGATCCGTACCTGTACCCAGCACTCGTACCCGAGTCTAAGTAACATGCCCTAGTGTCGCGAGGTTTCGTGGCAAGCCTTCGGCTCCGGCTTGTTAGTCCGCGTGAGTTTCGTGTTTTGAAAGACAGTTTGTTTATTTCAATTGTCTTAACTACTAGTACTATTGTACTAGTATAAAACCCACCCTAAAGCAAAAGCGAAGAAGAGTTCCTTCTACATAAGATCAAGACTATGAGACTCAGTCTTTCTCTACTATAGAAAATACATACAAGACGTAAAATAATGACACACAAGAGTCAAGTTCTCAAACGAGCAAGTCTAGGCATTCGGTAATTGTCTCATTCGATCTTCTACAATGCGAATAAGGCTGTCTTTATGTAACCCAGAGGATGAGCGTCTATGAGGAGCTTGCATCGGCTCAAGCGAAATTATTCTTTAGACTCAAAGATTTTCAAATCTCGCCACAACAATTTCGTTCATTCGATCTAGTCGTAAGATAAGTTCAAGAAGTCTTAGTCAACTCTCCTTTATTTTTAGCAATTTGTTATATATGCAGTGCTGAACTAGCCTGTGAAATCTAGGCTAGAGCATCGATATCATGTACGACTTTAATAAAATAAAAAAAAAAAAAAAAAAAAAGGAGGATAACATTTGTGTCACCTTGATTAGGTCACGTTGTTATAGCTTAAGATAGTATAAGGGTACAAACAATAAATTAAATCTAAGTTTAAGCATATCCAAGAATTCTTATAAATATAACGGTACACGATGGAATTTTACAAAAGATCGGTAAAGTCATGTGATATCTTTGTGATTTGCTATTTTACATGTGTTGTCCTAAACTTTCATCTTCTACACATAGTGCCCCTAAGGATGAATCATTTTAGAGCATATGGTGCCATTTATTTTCATGCTATCACATGCTAACGTTAAGGTGGTGTTTGGTGCACCTTTTTTAGGTCTTTGTAATCTATACTTATACTTCAAATAATTAGCTAACATCACAATTTGTGTGGCGAGTTTTTAGCGCATTCGCCTAAGTGGAAGCAACCTGAAGGATTTTGAAGGTACCATGTTGGGATTTGAAACGAAGGGGAAGTTGTGGGGATTTTTTGAGGGTTTTATGATTGAAATTGACTGTTAAGTGATGAAAGAAGTTGGTATGGAGGAAGATGATTGAGGTGAGAATGAAGATCAAGAAAGTGAGAGTGGCAAACCATTTCATGCAAAAAATTTTCATTTTTTCATCAAATCTTATGCACTAATGCAGAGGTGAACTAGTCTATGAAATCGAATGAGTATATCGAATTGGTAACAGATTGCGTGGCAACAAGGAGCTGATGACGTAATTCTGGAATCTGATTCTCTAAAGCTGGTACAAATGTATAAGCGTTGAAGTCAGAAAATTTCGAATTTAATTACTCGTATCAATCCATCAATCAATACTATACATTGGCTAATTTCCACGCCTACGTGGCAGCCTTTGAAAGCACCCGTAGCAAAAAAAAATCCACCTCATATCCTACGTGTCAGCCCGCTGTTCAATTCCATTTCTCTCCTCCATATCATACACCCTTTAATATTCGAGATTAATTTATGTGAATAAAATCTTTTGAGTTGCCTTCATGAACGTTTGAAAACATCTCAACTTCTTTGAAATTAATTTTCATAAATTTCAATATTCACATCATAATTCATATTGTCTACCATCAACGTACTACGTGGCGTTCTTTGACGAGTTTTGGGGGCTTGGCCACGTGGAAAAGCCACGTGTCACTAGGAGATGCTTTCACAACACTGTTACTATTATTCTTTTGCGCTGCTCATTTAGACGTTATGAGTCACTTCAACTTCCTAACATAATATGGTGTCTCTTGGCTTTTCGTTTGCCAATTATATCGGTTACGTTTTAATTCAAAATAGTATATATATGTTATGATTTTGGTGAAAAAAAAAATTATTTCATGTACAATGAGTTCATCAATGAGAGATTTTTAGACATGGGAAGATATACATATATATTTAGAGCGTATTTTTATGTATTTTTTTGTAGTAAGACTTTCTATTGTTTATATTTTACTATCAAAGTATGATGGTAATTTGCGAATTGATATTGTAATTGCTAATAGTTTATATCGTACATCTTTTTTTTTTTTTCAAGATATGATCATTTTGGTAATGTTTATTTTCCATATTATGATTGAGAAGTTTGATTCTATTTTCGATATAGTTGATATGTTAGTACAACTTAACAAATAAATTAAAATGATCCCGTAGATTCACGGGGCCAAAAGCTAGTTTTGGTTTAATTGTTTTACATGTTTTTCTTTTGTTCAGTAAATTTCGTTTTATTTCGTTTAATCATGTTTGTCGTAGTGGTAATAGGGAGCTCATACGGCTGCGCATTCAGGTCCAGTGAACTATTCGTCTCAAGTCTGGGTTGATAGTGGCCCGTCGTTTGCACTTGATTTGACGGCCTCGGATATCATGGCCTCTGTTACGTAATACAATTATGCAGTGTTTCCTCTAAAAAAAAAAGTATATCAAATTGGAGTCATGCTTTTTGCACTATAAAAGCGTCAATTTATGTGCTCTATTTTAAGACTTTTCCTATTTTATCCTTGCAAGGAGATCCCCCAATGTGGCCACATCCATTTCTTTAGCCTCTCAAGTTCTCTCTTGTCTCACTTATCTCTACTATCCTCTCTTTTCTCTTTCCTATTTTTAAGACTACTCACATTAGACCATTCACAATGATGCCCCCTTTGCCCTAGGGCAACCTAGCATAAATTACTTTTTTAATAGTTTATCTTACCTCTTTGCCTTAATATGCCATAGTGGTGCCTTTCTCACCCTTAGGGCATAAGAGCATTGTTAATGGCAATTCTTACACCGGGTTGGGAGAAGAAAAATTATTAAAATATAGGAGAGAGGAAGCAAATTGGAGAGATAAAATGAAAAGCTGGTACTAGTTAGTACCACCTTTCTACACACCTTTCTACACCTGGGTGAAACTTATGTAAGGGAGGAAAGTGGGGCCAAAGAGTGGGGAGTGGAGTTGGGGAAAGAATATTGACAAAAATAATAAAAAATTAGGAGAGAGAAAATGAAATCCACCTTTTAACCCGGTATCCACTAACAATGCTCTAACCATTTGATATTTTTTTTTGTTTTGTTTATCCTAATTAATCATGATATTAAATATAAATTATTATTATTAAATATTATTATACAATCTTAATTTTCAATTGCAAAACACGTCTACTCGGATTTGTTTGTAAAATAGATGCAAGGACTTTGTTCGGGGAATTAAGGAGGGGAGCAAAAGAATGTTGTATAAAAGCTGGAGTAGCTCATGTGCTCCAAGAAGTGAGGGTGGATTGCATATTAAAGAAGTGCTTGGTTGGAACAAAGCTTTGATTGCATAGTGGCTTTGGTGCTTGCAATCTGGTCAGTCTAGCATTTGGTGTGACTGGGTCAGGAAGTATATCTTGAAAAGCAATTCAGTTTGGGAGGTAAATTCAAGGAGTCAGGACTCAGAATTGTGGAAGGGGATTATTGCTGTAAGAAATGAGCTAGTACTGCAAGCAGGAAGTGTTCATTCAACTCTACAGATGCTTCTGTCCTGGAGTGCAGGTGGTAAGTTTAGTGTTACTAGGGCATATAATTTCTTCAGAAGAAAGTACAGGAAGAGCAAGCTGCATAAGGTGGTTAGGGATTCAGTAAATGTCCCAAAGCACAGCTTTGTAGCTAATTTGGCCATTCAGAATGCCCTGACTACAGTAGATAACCTGGCAATGAGAGGAATGGTTATTGTTAACAGATGTTATCTATGTAAGGTTGATGCAAATTGCCATAAACATCTCTACTTTCAGTGCCCTGTAGCTGGTGAAATTTGGAGAAGAATTAAGGATTGGCTGGGAATTATCACAAGCTCTGATACTCTCAAGGGAAGTCTGAAATGGATAGGAAAACATTCCAGGAGGAAGTATTGGAAAAGCAAATGGTTAAAATGCAGCATTGTTGCTGGAATCTACACTATTTGGTTTGAGAGAAATAGTCTAGTATTTCGGAATGAGGAGCATAGCATAGACTGGTTAATATATAGGGTGAAATATTATGTTTGTATAAGAATAGTTAGCTATCTTCATGGTATTGTAAATGAGGAAATTTTGGATTTCCTCAATATTTAGCATCTAGGGGTTTATTTTTGTAAGCTTTTCTTGTTCTTTTTTCTCCCAAAAATTGGATGAATAAAAGAACTACTAACTTTTGCTTGCAAAAAACACTAGCCTTTTTTAAGTATAAATGAAATTTTTAGAAAGAAATAGGGAAAGTCAAATGTGTACCAAAATATGTTAAATTTGGTGTCTATTTGTAGAGAATGATAAAATATAATGTTGGTATTTTATTTTTATTTTTTTTTTAAATTTGAATGATATATAAAAAGTCGTTACAAAGACACTACGAATACAAAATAAAATTGCAAATTAAAAACTGACAAGTGCCAAGCTTAAAGAGGAAGAAAACAACAAAAAGAAGTACTTTGATTATTGAAGTATTGAGAGTTTCATTAGCAAATATATTATTCTTTCCTTCCCTATACCATTATTGAAAATATCTCCAACATATTTTTGGCATCAGAGCCAGTAAAAAGGAGGAGCACGTGCAGCCCTTCTTTACTGGTGGGGTTTGTTATTTGGCAATCAAACCCAAAGAGTAAAGTAAGAGAGAGGGAGAGTGAAACATAGTGAGGCAAACACACGAGTGAAACTATGGCTAACAATGGTGCAAATACTTCAATTTCACCTTTGATTCCTGCTTTCAAAGGGGTCAAGTATCATCTTTGGAGTCTCAAGATGAGAGTCAAGTGTGTAAATGGTGACTCAACTTTTCACTTTTTTTGAAATTGGTGACTGAACTTTATTTGGGATGAAATTGGTGTCTGGACTAACTTCCGTCCAAGACCGTCAGTTAAGTATGACGTGTACCTATTAAATATCTAAACTT
>JBBYHQ010000014.1:4046245-4057818 GCA_038382645.1 Spergularia azorica
TTTTTGAAGTACCTAATGGATGGAGTTT
Organism: Spergularia azorica; assembly: GCA_038382645.1. NCBI lineage: Eukaryota > Viridiplantae > Streptophyta > Magnoliopsida > Caryophyllales > Caryophyllaceae > Spergularia > Spergularia azorica. The sequence continues at coordinate 4,046,274 of JBBYHQ010000014.1, forward strand.
TGACAAAATTCCAATGTTTTGCAGCAAATTCATCCAAATTTCTGACATTAGGTTTTGCCCCAATTACATGTCCAACAAGAGTATTCTCCCAAGTTTTGAGTTCCTGCTCAAAATCCTCCATCTCAATTTGAATTCCATCACTAGGAGGGATGTATTCAAGTTTCATACCAGAGATTTTAAACAAATTCGCAGCAGTTCCTGGGCTTTTAGGTACAGAATTTGGTACTTGATTTTGGGTGTCATTTCCAGCATTACCATGGTTTCCTGGCCTTACATCATCATTAAGGGCATCCATGAAGGTTTCAGGGTTTGGGAGTTCATTTACCTTTGGCGAGCTGAGGTTTGCTGCAATCAAGATATCCGCAAATGTCATCGGTCTCGGAATTACCTCTCCAACAGGCTCTAGATCAGTCGGCGTTGCGTCTTTCGAGCTTGTGGGTACATAGCCATTTCCTATGAAATTGGTATCATGTTGTTCGGTATTGTGTGTAGATGTGTTTTGTAAGTTTTGTTTACGTTTTTGGCGAGTATTTGCCATGGATACGAGCTTCTAAGGTTTATTAATGGCGGTTTTTTGTTTGCTTGGAGATGAAGCTATCTCCTTGTATCCAGAGCATTCTCTTTTTTTTTTTTTTTTATCGGTTTAAATTTGAATTATTTTACTTTAGAGCATTATTTCAAAAAAATGTTCCCTAGTATGTACAATATAATCTTATTTAGAAGTCGGTGCTTTGTTTAGGTACAAGTTTTATATGAAATTATTCGATTCTAAAACTAAAAATAATTTGGTAGGGAAACATGTGCACCGTATATAAGTTTAACGTTTCAAAAATTTTGTATTTCCATTTTATGCAAGTTTGGTAAACCAATACCTAATTGCACCGAACATGTTAAATAATAATTAGCTATATCTACAGCTGACCACTAAGAGATACGGAAACGCTACAGCTGCAGAAAACACTACCCGCTACAACCACAACTACTTTTGCCGAATATACCCCATAAGCTTTAGTATTCATTATCCCATGGTCTTCTAATTCAACTCAAGGTAATTTACTCACTTGATAAATGAAAGACAGAGACAAAGAGTTGTGTTTTTTTTTTAATCAAATTTTTTTGTTTCATGCATGGCCAATGATAGAGTGTCACATTTGGTTGACCATCATTCCCATTTTGGTCATTACATTCATTAGCATTTCATCCATATACAATATATTATTTTATATTAAAATTTAATAAATAGTCCCATTTCTAAAGCAAACAAATAAATCAGTTAATTATTTGGATTTGAGAGTATATGGGAGAGGGAAAAGAGTACCACCATTCAGGAGTTAATAGTCCAATAATTTATGAATTGCATGATTTCAACAACAAATTAATTAGTACAATTCAAGTTGTGGTTTCACTTGATTTAGTTGATACAGAACCTGATTTCATGCTTCGCTCTATGTCGCCGGTTATGGCCCAACACAATATTAGAGAGGAAACAAGTAACACAATAAGAGCATCTCCAAAGCTAATAATTTTGTTGTAGTTTAGCTTTGTTGGCAGATGACATCAGCACTTTACCCATTATTTTTGTTTTCTTACTTGTAGCCTGACAAGCAATGTAGCTCCACCAAACAACATGACATGAAAATTAGAAAAATAACAAAAATTAATAAAAAAAAAATAGTGAAAAAACTTTTTCTTTGTATTTTTTTTTTTCACTTAGAATTACAAATAAAATTAAAATAGATCTTACTTGAAACTACACTAATTGTAGTTTAGCATTGCAAAAGAATTAGTGTAGTTTGATAGGTTGCTTAATTATCATCTCTCTCCTACATGGATCCTAATTGGCAACTCCAAACTACAATGCTCTAATAGGGCTAGCAAAACCGCAAAATTACTAAAATAGGGAGAAACTTATATGTGTTGCTTGGAACATTAGGTGCATGTTTGGTTGGAAATTTTTGGAGTCGAAGTAACGGAATCCCACTCCGATTACGCTTCTAATTGTTTGGTTTCGGATTAATTTTTCCCACTCCATTACTCTCCTTTAACCCATTCCCTCAAAATGAAACCCTCCTTAAACTTCGGTAATCCCATTCCATTCCCTCCCCCCTTTTTATTTTCTCTCTCCTCCTCCACCTCCCTACCCCAACTCACTGTCAAGTCACCACCTCGGCTCGAATGTCTGAGCACCAGTCTCGCCGGCTCATCGTCGGCCGACCATCTTCCTCCGGCGACCCCCATCACCTCCGGCGTCCTCCCTTTCCTCCTTCGTTCTCCTCTTTCTCTTCTACAATTTATTTCACCTAACAACCACCGTCATCGCCTCCTCAACGACCACCACCCTCCACCAAAGGCTACACCTTCTCAAACGTCCAACCTAACGACCACCATTGCACCGCCGCATCACCCTTTTCCATCTCACATTTTCTCTCTTCGACAAGTGGAAAATAGGGTGGGCGGGGGAACGTGGCAGGCTCACGACGGATGGTCGGGGTGGCATCTGCACCGGACAAGTCTGTCGGTGGTGATGGCACCGACTCCGGTGTTCATGGGTGTTGAATGATGGTGGTTTCGCGGTGGTGGAAGGGTGGGGATAGGGGGAAGGAGAAAGGAGAAAGAAAATAGAAAGTCGAGGGGTTTCTTTATTTACCTTTTTTCCTCTATTTAAATGTTTCAATTCCATAAGAGTTAAACCAAACAGCTTATGACAAATAATGGAACTTTTTACCACTCCAACACTTATTCCATTCCATTACAAATTTTTATACTAAACGCCGCCTAAAAGAAGTTAAAAAAAGGAAACAACACCACAATGGCAAATGAGTCCAAAGACACGAAAAGGAGTCCTCAATCGTCGGATCAAAGACATATACGGCTGAATAACAATAAGAATATGGCATACGGATCGATCAATAAAGTCACTTAATACGGCTGGTCATCACGAGCCAAAGAAACCTCCAAAAACCAAATCTCAAAATCTGGAAACCCTTCATTCCTCCAGCACAAACACTCCAAAACACAAAATCTCCCCCCCCCAAAAGATCCGAGCCTCTAAAAGGAAAAAAAAAAACACACACACACGCAACCAACAAAACTCATCTTCTTTCATTTTCGTTCTCCGATCCATTCAATGTCGTGGCACTCCTGTTAATTAGCTTCTTCCATTTCCTTCTCCGACCCAGTAATGTGAAGGTGAGTCTTGCTTCATTCTCAACGAATCGTAACTTTCTATTTAGGGTAATTTTTTATTTGTTCATTTACTTATTTATTTGTAGGATATGTTATTCGGAGAAATGTCAAGGCAATGATCGCATTCAATTCTCCATTGAAAAACCAAGGCTTGAGGTACGACTAGGTATGCTAATAAAAGAAATGAGATGTTGATTCTCGTGTGATTCCATTTCGAAACCTGATGTTAGTGGTAAGGTGTCGATGCCTTCTACGGAAGACTACTGCAAGCAAGATGAGTGTAAAGCTTCATCTTCACGTACACATCCACATTCACCTCCACCTAAACCTTTTCTTTAAGGTAGATTCCATTCCCAAAGATTTTGTCTTCATATTCTTATCTACAAGGTAAAACTCGAAGCATTAGCCTATAAAACCAATGATGATGATAAATAACATCATGTTGTTGATTTTGATAGACAAACTGATCGAATTTATAAGTTTGTGAACCAAAATCTTGTGGTTTTAAGTTAGGGGATAACTATGAGACCGATATTCCTCCTTTAGGTTTTCATTCATTTACCCTTGCTCTCAAGGATTTGCATGATGGCGGGGATAACATTCGAGGTTCCCTTGAAATAATTAATATAATTCTGTTAGAAACTACACGTTTGATTCACTTTTCGAGTGTATTATTCCCTAAATTAGAGAAGTAGCGTGGCCACCATACCGACTTACCCGAAAAGACATGTGTGCAATGCCTTTATGGTTGAGATTAAGTTGTAGTTGGGTGTTCTATATTAGAGATCAGAAGAAAGAGGGTGGGCATGGTTGGGATCCTCTGGGGGAAATCCATGGTGCTAGGATTGGGATCAACAATGCAGAAGATTTTGATGCTATTGTGGGGGTGATAGCACAGGCCAAGGCAAAACTCATGGGATTGTACGAAAGAGAAATTCACAAGTATACAAAAAATGCTTCAAGAGCAAGATGAGAAAGACGAGCCCATCAGACCCATCATTAGGTTTCAAGATTACTTTTTTTTTTTTGACACTTCACATATATGCAGAGTTTAATCATTAATTAAACTAACATAGCCAGTGTTGTTGTATTTAATTTTTAACCATTTTAATTAATTACTTCGCACTTTATGTTGCTCGATCTCTATTTTTGGGTTACGTACTTTCCAATTCATTCCAAAAATGGTGCATTGTAATTTCAAGTTGTATATCTGATCACTCAGATAATTAATGATGTTTTCCATCTGTTTTCAGCATACCATAATTTAATGAATTACACAAGATATGACATGAATACATACAATTTAAAACAATGATGATTTTCTTTGCACACAATAGAAACTAAGAAAAACTTGAATTGTGGATTTGAGTATACTACTTAGTACATGAAAAAGAATGAAATAAAGTTATTATTAGCGATGTTCAACGAACACGCAAAATGCTAAACTTACATATCCTCATTTTATTTGTTGACACTTGTAAGTTGCAACTTGCAACTATAGCTACGAGTAATTCGCAATTTCAAGAGCACGGTCAACTATGAAATTGACCGTGAGTTGACACTTGTACGTGAGAAGACGCAACGTACAATGGTTTTATTGAGTTGCGCTCAACTATGAAATGAGCGTGAAGAGTTACATTATTTTCATAAAATTGGATACAATTTGCAAAGTAATATGGCTCAAATACAACAATCGTCACTTTGATTGGGTGCAATTTTCCCCCAAAAATAAAATTACTAATATCCGTAATAGATTCATGAAGAGCTATTTACTCCTCTTGGATGTGTAGCTTTACTGTGGTACGCTACAACGTCTTTTTCTATACACCTTGCTACCACTCCCAAAATGCGATCGCTGTCGAACTCGGTATCGACACTGATGTCTAACCCCTTGATTTCCTTGGAAGGGTCCCTACTATAGACACCTCCATTCTCCTTATCAATATTGTATGAGACCCATCTGAGGCTCAAAATTTCCCACGAGTACACATCAAAACAAAGTCTTTGGGAATCACGTAATACGACCGTTGCAAATTATTTCAAATCCAGGTAGTATGTGGTCGAAAAAATAATCAAATTCATACATTGTAACAAAACTATGCTTCAATTGAACCACGTGTCATTCCCATTGTCTAAATTTTCGATTCCATTAGTAAATGAGTTATAGTCTAAAAAGGAGGGATGACAGTCGAATATTGATCACCTAACTCAAACCCACAATCTTGAGCATCTAAAAGTTGGTAATTACGATTAGTTTGATGTACAAAATCATCAACTTTATACCATTGATCTTGTGATTTTTAGGCCAATGTTTTGGCCTTTTCCTTATAGATCAAAATATCAATCGAGAGACCATAAAAGTGTAATTATACCACAAAAAAAGGGTCACGTTTAATTGATTGATATTCTTGTGTAGTTGGAATGGGGGCTTATAACCATAATTTTTTTTTAAAGTATAATCACTCGAAAACTTACATCTCATTTCTTTTATCAGCTTACCTAGTCGAGTATTTATGTTAGGAAATGTATCTAGTTGGAACTTAATGCGATCTTTGGGTTTAACTTTATTCGCGCGTAACATGTCCTGTAAAAAAAAATGTATAGAAAATAAATTAAAAAGCATTCCATATTTTTTTTTACTACAATTCCACATATTTACTTGAGGTAGAAAATCACAATTATGGGAGATTTTTTTTTTTCTTTTTTTTTGAAATGACACAATTATGAATTTATGAAAGTTAGAACCAAATGAAAAAAGTCTCAGTGGCCCACCTCATAATGACAAGTAGCTCTTAATTTGTTACCTAACAATAAAATGGCACAAATTAGTCAATGATTAAACTAGTACAACCGTACTATATTGGAGATTTAGAGTATAACACAATTTCTAAAAAACAAGTTTTTGCACTAATCCCAACGATTTTGAAGATCTCTTGACACCAAAAGTGAATAGATTAAAACTTTGCTTCATGAAACTATTGCTCACATAGCAAACCATATTAGTGTCTGGTGATCGAGCACATCATGACATCATTAAGAAATGCAAATTAAATCAGTTTAAAGCTAGTAAGCTTGACAATCAAATCCATTTAAAATATAATTATTTGATAGTATACAAGGGCCCAATTCTTAGGTTTTGTCGTAGTAGTAGAAACCCGACCCGAAGTATCAAGACCGGCCATCATACTTGACCATGATAATTGAGAAAGTCAAACTCTATGCATATAACTATATAAGGGCTATATTAGGGTATTGTTTACCTCCCTGATGCAATGTCAATATTTCACTTTACTTTCATTTTCATAAATGTATTTTAGATTTTCATCTCACATGTACTGTTGTGCATGCATGAGTCGTTATCACTTCTATAAGTAGCATAAGTGCATATATAACACTGTTTGAAAACACTCTATTTCTATCACTCTTCAAGAGTAATCAACTATCAATATATCTTTCCTCGTCAATGCACAAGATTTCTTTCTTGTCCAATTATGATCAAACATAAATCATTAATGGTACAAGCTATGACAGTTCATAGTTGTTCTCAATTCAAACATTTTCATAGTGTTTAATCAGTAAGCAAGCCAAAACAAAGCCATTTTGAGCATTTTAAAAAAATATATATCTACTATTAATTCTTGCATAAATATAAAAAAATGGAAATGATTAAACTATCAAAACACTAAACATGCATAGTGAAAAACAAAACTAAAGAAGCATATGAGTGCATGACTGCATGAATAATTAGCAATTATACCCTAGAAAAAGAAAAAAGGCTTAGCTTCCGAGGACGCATGCACCAAGACTAATCACCCAAGAGAAAACACCAAAAACATTGAGAGCCAAATTAAAGATAGCTAAGATGACGAGAGAGGGCATTAGATAATGTAACTTGGGATCGGAGTTGTTGAAAAAGTATATAGCAGTGATGTTCTATTGATTATGATCTGAAACTTTTGTTGAGAGAGTTGTAAAAAGAGAGGATGTATTATGACACTATTGTAATCTAAAATTTTGTTGTGAGAGTTGTGAAAATATTTATGTTCTAATGATAATAATCTGAGCTCTTTGTTAAGATATATAGTTGTCAAAAACTGTGATGCTTAATAATATACTCCATCGATTTATAATTTGAATATTTTGATGGGTTCTACAAATGTCAAGGTATTCTATTTATACAAATTTAACAAGGTATTCTATTTACACAAATAGTTGATAATATATACTACACATTGATTACATAATGTAGTGCATGCATGATCTTACAAAAAAAAAAAAAAAAAACAAAAAAAAAAACAAAGAATAATGTAGATCCATGATAATGTCATTACCTAGGGTTAGAATTTCGAACATGTTAGTTGATTAAACTTGCCATATATATCTGACTTTGCACCAATTAGGTATTGCATGTTTTGTTTTCCTCATGATGAGTGATGACATATTGATGAACTAGCCGCTATGTACAGGTTGGACTCTTCAATTCCTTGGCATTTTGTCGTGACCCTCTAACTTTGTCATTGGTTGTACAATAGTAACGGTACTAATCTGGAGCCTGGAGGATAGAACAGGTATGCATAACGGCGTCAACATGGCGGAAATGGAGAGTGAAGGAAAGAGATAATGAAGGAGGTGAGGAATCCACGGTGAAAATCACCGGAATTAAGGGATTAACTATTTCGGAGGTATCTAGTATCTATTACGTACGTGTGTTTATTGTTCCTTAACTAATACGAAGTATGTGTTCAACCATCATATAATAAGGCTTGCTTAACATTTTTATTATAATGTTACAACGCACTACAAACCAAATACAAAACTATTATCATTTAGAGTCTTCTTAAAAGTTCATCTTCTACGTTCTCAATAACAATAATGCTTTCAATTTGCTCATATGCGTCATATAATAATTCATGCGTACTTGTTCTGAATTTCCTTAAAAAAAAATACAAAAAGAAATAAAAAAAATGGTTCCGGATTTTGAGTAGGGAAATGGGGGAAAAAAATTTAGGTTGATTCACGTGGTACCCTCGTGTTTTGTTGATATGCACGTGGTAGCCAATGTTTTGCAAATTTGTACAAAATAATTTCGAGATTTGGTTGTTTGCCCACGGTAGATTCCACAGATGGTCTTTATCGCATCGGACGCGCGAGTCGTGCGATGATTGCACTAGGATAGGAGTCGTCACCAAACAATTGTGGGGTGTTTGGAAACCATGCAATGCGATCTTGTTCCTTGATACCGAGGGACTACGTAAACGCTAGGTGAGTCTGTACCCATTGAGCATAAACGCTTCGAGTAGCGAGTCATGCCAACTACAAAACACTTTCTCGAGTCGTTTACAGAAAGGGACAAAACCGAGGGACGCAAGGAACAAAATGGGCATCGTACCCTACGCCAATATGCAATCTATGGACTGCAAGACTGGGTTCGGGGGTGACGGTACGTGTTGGGAAGGCATAAGACACCCAACCCCGCCCACATATAGCGGTCTCTACTAGTTGAATTATCGTTTACAAGTCGTTGAGAAGTTAGTCATGCAAGTTACAATCATTTACAAGTTATATACAACCTAGTAAATTAGCTAAGTCGGCAGTTTTAGCACATAAACTAGATCTTAGGTCGCAACGTCGTTAAGATTGATTAACGGTCCCTAACTACCAATTTGTCCAAGCGTTATGCGCTATGTGTGTTAGGCATGATTGACGTGATTCGTTTTAGATCTAAATCTTGGTTAGGCAAAATGTAAATCTTGATTAAAAGCAATAAATTGTGCACGTAAAGAAGGGATAGAAGATGAGAATAAAGTAAAAAGATGAGTTTAGAAAAGAGGGGGTGCCCTCAAGACTTACGTGTGTCTGCAATACCACTACTTGCTCTACTATGCTTCGAGATCGTTGCGTCGTAGGAGCTAGATGTGTTCTTGAAGCGATGCGTTGCTCTTCGAACATAGGTGTTTGAGAGGGGTTTTGTTTGTGTTGTGTGTTATGTGTTGTGTTTAGGGGTGTCCTAGAGTGTAAGGTTGACCTAGGGTTTTAAAGGTTATGTTGCTAAGGTTTTTGTGTTGTAGGTTGCTAGGGTTTTTGAGGTGGAATTGCTAGGGTTTTGTGGTGGAGAAATGGAGAGAGACAGACAGACAGACATAGATTCGGGGTGGAAAAGTGTGAAATGGGGTGGAGAAGGGTTATATTTATAGTGGTGGTAGAACATAGGGTTTCGGCCCCCTAGGGTTTGGTGCGTCGTGCACACGGGGTGGTGCGTCTGTCGCACCGTGGCGTGCGTCTGTCGCACCGTGGCGTGCGTCATGCGCATGAGGTGGTGCGTCTGGCGCACGGTGGCCTGCGTCAGACGCGCGAGCAGGTGCGTCAGGAGCGCGCGTTGGTAAGCCAAAACCTCCGCGCGCGCGGGGTGGGCCTGAACCTCTTGACGCACTATACAAAATTGCATTTCTGGTCTTGTTATGACATCATTATTGTACATATGAATTTGGGTGGGCAAATGATGTATAAAAACATGTTTTCTAAATGTTTTATGGCAATATAGGCAATCGGGATGTTCCTAAGTTAGGGTAGGTGTAAAAGGGTTGCTAAGAGGTGGTTTTTTGGTCTTGTTTTGGGTGAAGACTCATTAGCAAAAAAATTCACGACAACGGTGGTTCACATAGTAGAGCAAATAGACGCAGTTCACAGTATATTGTCCTTTCATCATCGGGCATTTGGGCAGGGACAAATGCAGGGTCTACACCCACGGTACCCTAACTTAACCCTCCCACTAACACCGTCATTTTGTTTTTTTAAAAAAGGGTAAAATCACGATTACTCTTTTTTTTTTTTAACTTAAATCATGCTTCAAAAATAAGATGAGAAAGACGAGCCCATCATTAGGGATCAAGATCACTCTTTTTTTTTTTGGACACTTTATATATATGCAGATATTAATCATTAATTAGACTAACATAGACACTGTATTTGCATTTAATTTTAACCATTTTCATTAATTACTTCGCACTTTATGTAGCTCGATCTCTATTTTTGGGTTACTTTACAATTCATACAAAATATGGTGCATTGTAATTTCAAGTTGCATATCTGATCACATAAATCATTAATGATGTCTTCCATCTGTTTTCAGCATACTATAATTTAATGAATTACACAAGATATGACATAAATACATACAATTTAAAACAATGATGATTTTCTTTGCACACAATAGAAACTAAACAAAAGTTGAATTGTGGATTCCAAGTATACTACTTAGTACATGAAAAGGATGAAAATGAAGTTATTATTAGCCATGTTCAACGAACATGCAAAATGCTAAACTCACATATCCTCACTTTATTTGATGACACTTGTAAGTTGCAACGTGCAACTATAGCTACGAGTAATTCGCAATTTCAAGAGCAAGGTCACATGAAATGAACATAAAAAAAAAGGACGGTTAAATCACACTAAGGGAATTGTTAGTACATAACAGATGTTTGAAAATGTCATATTTGTTATCTAAAAAATAACACTCCGAGAATGATATCCTTCGGGACACTCATGTTCTTGGGAATATCTGTATAGGAGTACAACTAATGGCTTTCTGCACCACTTCCACGTTACAAAAGTGATTCCAAGATTGCAAATGGTCAGTTTTCTATCCCCAACAGTAGCATTATTAGGGGAGACTGAGAGAAAAGTGCTTTTTTTTTTTTCTTTTCTAGTGGCTAATACTATGCCCCCAACACAGTGTTGCGGCTACCAATTCTTCTATGTTGTTCCCGTCAGATTCCGTAGAAGATACTAGCTCTTTACTTTAAAGATATGCATTGGTGGTGGCAGGAAGAGGAAAAGGATGACAAAAGCGCAGTCCATGGTTGTGGGTTCGAACCATCGATGTCTATCCCTAATTTATTGAGCTCAGTGTGTTTACGATCCGAAATAGTATTGGGATTGAAGGCTTTGTTGTACTATGCACGGTATGTAGTATTTTAAGTATTAGGCTTTACAGTTTGAAGTATCCGAGCAAATATAGTAACGATGTCTTTTGTTCGTAATGAACTTTTTTTTGCCTATTCTAGAAACGGAAATTATTTGGTTGGAGTTGAGTTGAGACTTGAGAGTCCAACGCTATACGTTTCTTTTCTCCCGTTTGTTTGAAGGACTCCAAAATCTGTTTTCCACACTTTCTGCTACTCCCCTGATTTCCTCCACTTGGTTAATTTTTTTGTCGTGGTTGCACTCTTTAAATACGAGTTGTAATCATTCCATGAACATATATATAGAAATAGGATCAAATGAGTCCTTTAGGATTAGATGAGTCCATGAGTCCTCATCTCAGCCATTCATTGCTGTAGATCCTACGCTCCAGATT
>JBBYHQ010000014.1:4081838-4139252 GCA_038382645.1 Spergularia azorica
AAATATCAAACTCAGAGTACCCGACACTCGGATCCGTACCCGTATCCGACACCCACACCCGAGTCTGAGCAACATAGATCAGAAACCCTATAAACATTGTCAAACTAAAACAATAATATAAGTCGTGCATTTCAGAAATTTTAATATTTTCGTAAATTTAAATGTCAAATCCTAAAGTCGCTCATACATACTTACATATTGACGTACAAACAACCTAAGTTAGCTTGTTAACTATACGGAGCAATTCAATTTGGTTGTTTTCGCTAGTTTTAGCTTAATTCCGTGATTAAAAAGTTCACCTTTGTATTATTGAGAATCGGATAACATCTAAATTAACCTATCCAATACTCATGCATTTTGCCTTACAAATGCTTATGCATGCATGAATCATATATGAGGTCACGTTCACGACTAGGTGACCTCATACATAAGTGCATATATGAGGATGGAAGTATTGGGCTACTTATACTACTGGTTGACTTAGAAAGAATGTTCTTAAAAGGATACTTAAAAACTTTAGAAGAAAGTTAGTGTGCGAATAGATACTACTAGTCCAAAATATATGGTTAGCATTTAAAAGTTATCATATCATAAAAAACCAGTACGGTACGATTTTTTTTTTTTTTTTGCCACATAAAAAACAATCCCAGCTTAGCTAGTTTTGAACATGTCATTAGTTTTATCGCTGGGAACAAATACTTACTGCGTTCTTTTAATTTCGATTACACAAATTCTTACTTTGAATATAACAAAAGATTCAAAACCAAACATTAAACAAGCAGGGAAACTGATCTAAGTATATGTATCACCCCTTAATTCTAAAAAATGGTTAAAATGGAGTTTATGCAACAAGATATGTTAACTTATACATATTGATAATAAGTTAACATGCATGCATGTATAAAAACATACTCCGTATATAAAGTTCAATTAACAAGGTGTTAAACTCCAGGTTACCTTGTAAGTCCCATGGATTATAAGGAAATACATCAAGATCAGGAATAACGTCGTGCCGGAACGGTAACATGCCATCTTTACGGAGGAGAAAATGGACGACAAGCTCTTCATCCGTCGGGAAAAACCTGAACCCGGGGGGCAAGTTGTTATCTGCCATGCATGCAAACAAAACTCAACCGAGAGTATATATGGGAGGATGATATTGAAATTGAATTCAGTAGAACATGTAATATGTTAAGAAGAAATATGAGATGATAACAGAAGTGGTTGTGGATGATATTTAAAGGGAGAGATAGAAGAAGAGAAAGGTCGAGGAAAGAGAAAGGAGAAGTAACGTGAAACAGAAGCAGCAATAAGGAGAGAGGTATGGTGTGATCACGAGAGTTAATTTGAGAAGCAAATAGTTTTAATTAGTTAGCTTTTTCTCAAAGTTTTATTTTTGGAGTGTGTGTTATTTGTCTGTGTGATGCCAAGGCGGCGGTACTAAAAGGTTAACGGAACGCAAGCTGGGGTTGATGATCATGGTAAGACGACTACTTTCAACTAAAGGGACGTGTTTTTGTTTTCTTTTGAATTTGACTATGAATGATGGAGTGCTAGCTATCACCAGATGGTAATATTGATTTTGCTACCATACATTGTATTATTATAACTTTGATCAGTATCGATTTTATTTGATTTGAAAGAGACTCAACGCGTGGTTATAAGTTATTCGTAAATATATCACTAAGCGATCGATACATAATTATCAAGGTACAAACCCATACATGCATGGTCGAGGTTTGAATCGTGAGCTTAGAACTTTTTGTTTGTGGCGGTGATTTTCACATGGTATCACAGCTAAATTGAATGATACTGGAGTTTCAAGTTTAAGCATTTTGAGACCCTTAATTGGCCAAAAGATATATGCATTGTTACTACTTCTATCACCTCAAATTAAACTAAAAAAATCAGGTGCATTTACATTAGAAGGTGTCTTAAGTTATAACATTGCTTTTAATTTTAATATTAGTTGCAAAGTTTGCATGTGTAGTACCACTAATTTACTTGCATTGCAATGTTTGTACTAAACGTTTACTCGTTTAGTACAGTTTGGTCGTATAAAATAGCAGTAGTTGTTTGCTCTTGTTCTAAGATTCGTCAGGGGTTGGCTCGTGCTGGGGCTAAGTGGTGGCCAAATTAGGATATAGACAAGCGACGAGTAATAGAGTACAAATCAAAGAGAGGTGCAAATTAATGTTTATCCGCAAGGTCCAACTATGGAGTTAAAATTTAGATACAAATTTTACATACAGTACGTACGGCTTTATCCAATGAGCTCGACTATGTATAAAAAATAAAGCGACTTGTTTTTACTCAAAGATAAAAAAAAATTTCTAGTACAATTAGATGATGAATTTACCCTAGAGTTATTCACATTGAGATGTCGAATGCGCAAAAGTTTATTGAATGAGTCCATTTAATTATAGTATACTACTAAGTTTTTAAGAGAATATAACTCTATGAATCAAAAGTAACACAGACTACTTTCGGTAAATATCATAGTACATGTAGCGGAAGTAGATTTACAAAATTATATCAAACAAATTAAAAATCAATCCACTGATACGAGAATAAAAAAAATAATAGTGTACATTGAGTTCGATTTGTGAGCATCCCATTCATACAAAATAATCAGATGAGTACTCCATATATATATCAATAGAGACTGAATTATGCTAGACCGTACCCTATCATCGGGGTTATACTAAGAATAATTTTATAGGGCATTTTGAGAGTTTGACCCCAAATTTTTTGGCTATGGATTGGAATCATTGGATAAAACTCCTCAATAGGGTTCATCATCTTACTTCATGCTTATATCATCAAGGGTGGTTGTCATCCACGTGGCCAACAAGAAAATGGGTTTGGTCACACTCCATGTATGTAGATGAGAGTGAGAGTTAGGCACTTAGGCTTACGGGTACCCTACAAAAAAACCATTGCTCCTAATAATTGCATTGCCCCAATTGATCAAGTTAGCTTGCTTACTATGTGACTGCATCTTTAATCTTTGAGGAGTATTGAGTATATCATACATTTTTTAAGGGAGTAGTGTGAGTTTGATGCATCTCACCAAGAAATGTAATCAATAATGCCTGCATTATTAAATTGAGATCTCAAAGCATCCTTTCTGACGGTAGATGTATTTCATGCGTTATAAGTTTTCGATCGTCCTATTTACAATGTCGGTATAATTTAGCAATTTCACCGACATTTCAAAGTGAAACAGTTTTACTGATATATAGAAGTGTTAAGATCTCTTTAAAACGATGATATATGTAGAAGTGTAGAACCATATATATAATGAGACAGAAAATGTACTACGATATTTTCCACTGTTCTGACTTATTGGGTGAGTAGCAATCAACAAGAAGCCTTTTCTTAGCTTCCTTTAATTTGCTTTGCTTCCTAATGTTGTATAAGGCTTATACTATTGTGTTTGCTTGACTTCCTCCACTTGGTATAATCAGCATGTACGTTTCTTTCAGATTACACTATTTCAAATGAATACAAAATTAAACAAGCTAGGCCACTTTTTCGATTATTAAAATTTGGAGATCAATCAAAAGGCTTTCTTGTCTATCTATAGTCTTTGTCTTCATTCTTACAGTTTACACAAGATTAAACTAACTGTTTCTAAAGTGTCACAAAAGGATGATTCGAGGGGGTGCTAGGTTACTATATACCTTACAAAACATTAGCGACTTCTCTACATTGCAAAATGCACTCCATCCGTATATGTTAACTTAGTTACATAATTATTGTCAAATGTGTTATAATTAGTGTTTGCATTGCAAAGTTCTCTCAAAACAGTTATAGGATGCTTGAAAATCACTCAATGCAACATATTCCTTGATTTTAACATCAAACACAAAATCAGGGCACTAAAAAATGACATAATCGCACATTTCAAAGATCACTATAGCACGTGCGTAAAAAAATGCACTCAAAGAACATCTTTGTAAACATGATCAGGGTAAGGGGTTTAGAATTTCATACCCCTTATACATCGAATAAGGCTATATATATACTAGTATCTACCAAGGGATCGACCATGATATATATGGGCCGGGCGTGGTTTAACTAAAAATCTATTTGACATTATTTGACTCATTAGAATCCTTCTCTAACAACCTTCATACTGTAATAAGCTTTTTGCAAGAAGTACAAGAAGAAAGGATATGTACAAGGGACCCCAAAATGAGAACTTTATCCACAAATCACAAACGTCACACCTAAGCTTCTATTCATATGGCCTCCTTATTCCTATCTTAATGAGGTTGTGTCAAATGTTATCAATGCTTAAGACTAGCAACCAAATATTTCAAGTTAATCCTAATTAATGATTGCATTAAGCTTGCCCAATAGAGGATTGAATCAAAAAATGTTCTTATATAAAATTGTGAAGTTGACAACAACATTCTCATTTTGTACATTTCGAGTAAACTTGGCCTTGACTTTTAGAAGGCCGCCGCTTTTTTACTAGTGATGGTCGCTTTGGGTAAAACTTCACCACAAAAAAATGACATTGGTTTTTATTGGTGCGAGTGTGCGACCCTACACCAGCCGCATTACATAATCAGATGATTTAAACCGTGCCGAAGTCCACCCAACACGACTAATTATTGTTTGAATTGAAACCTATCAAAAATCGTTATCTTTAATTTGAAAAAAAAAATTGAAGGATCTCATTTGTGATATTTTTTTTTTAGGATAAGAACATGTACGCAAACACGTACCTAATCAGGTAACCCTTATAGACAAGATATCACCTCATCTGTTAGCCTACAAAGTACAAATAATTAAAGGAGGTACGGAGGTGGCAAGGGTATATCCTAAGTCTATAAGATGTTGAGACCCCATTTAGCCATCCGGTCAGCCGCTTGCGGTTTGCTTAACACATTATATGTGAAATTGTGTAATTGCTAAACCAACGGAGTAGATGTTTTGCATCCCGGATAGAAGTGTCAATAAGCCATGGGCACCGGTAGGTGTTTCGGAGGCAATTGATGACGATTAAATTGTCGCCTTTGATATGTAGCTCCATAATGTTGAGTTGTTGGGCAGCAAGGAGACCATTGCGCAAAGCCGTGGCATCAGCAACCAGAATTGAGCAAGTTCCAAGATTCATGGAGGAGATGCGTACGGGTTCTCCGGTACTGTCGCGGACAATGAAACTCAGTAGCCGCATGTCCATTTTTTAGCGACCCATCGAAATTTAACTAGGAAGGAGGTGCGGGCGGTAGTTGCCATGGAGTACGGCGATCGAGGTCTTGATGTGAGACGCTCGAATTGTGTTTTAGAGTAGCTGGCACGGTTAGAAAAGAGGAAGGCTAGAGTAGTGGTGGTTAGGTGAAGTTCTAACCAAGAGCGAACCGTTGGATAAGACCATATTAAATTGACCACCTGACATTGCAAGAAAAGGTGATCATGTGTTTCATCAGCTTGCTGACATAACGGGCACATTGGGGGAATACATGAAACGCGCGATGCTAAACGCTGGCGAGAAGGAAGGCCCTGGCTGCGAAGTTGCCATAGGAAAATGAGAATTTTAGGAGTAACATCAAGATTCCATATCCATTTAAACATCCAAGATTTCGTGGTTGGAAAGTCATGGGCCATCCATGTGGCAGGTTTGACAGTGAATTCACGGTAGACGAGGCTCCCCAGCAAAATGTATGTGGAACATGGGAGAAAGGAATCGGAATGCCTGAAATGACTTGGACAATAAATGAAGTAGAGAGGATGGAGTCAAGGGCTCGCCTATTCCAATTGTCATCTGTAATAAAATGGGAGCCTATTAGCGAGAGGTCTACCGAAGTTACCGGGAATTGTAGATAATAAAGTAGGTCGCGCGGATAACACCAGTTATTAGTCCAAAAGGATATAGAGGTGTCATCTCCAACCTTCGAACCTATTTCTTTGCGAATAATTTCACGAGATTGAAGAATGTGGCGCCAAATCCATGAGTCTGACTGTTTCGCTTTTATATCGTAAAAGGGCCGACCCTTGAGTTAACGTTGGTGAATGTGATAAACCCATAAGTTAGAGGGCTGGGTAAGGACCTTCCAGCCTAGTTTGGCTATCATAGCTTGGTTAAAAGGAGTCACACGTGGTAGACCCAATCCTCCCATGGCCTTTGGCCGACAAATTTTATCCCATGCAATCATGGGTACACCTTTTTTTGTCCCAGAGATTTTTCCTGAAAAAATCACGGTGCATACTGTCCATGGTCCGACATGGTTTTTTAGGCAGTATCACTGTAGCCATAGCATAGTTGGGTAAGGATCCAGGTTAGACAATTGGATAAGAATAGTACGTCCAGCCTTGGATAAAAAGGGCTAGACCATGATTTAAAACGTCTATCAGTGTTTCCAATGATGGAGTCAAAATCACTCTTTTCCGGATGGGTACCATTGAAGAGAACGCCCAGATGCATGAAATCTTGGGACTATTAGGGGTAATGACGCCGATCCCGGAGGAACGCGGCGCAGAAGCCAACGTAAGTTTTCGACAGAGCAGTTCCATGCAGAGGATAAACAGGTTGGGCGATAAGGGACCACCTTACCTAAAGGGTTCAATTTACCATTGTTAAGAATGAACGAGTATGAAACCGATGTAACGCATGCATCCTTTGATCAAGAGATCCATTTATTTGAAAAACAAAGTTCTTGTAAGCATGTCCAAACAAAATCCCATTCGACTCGGTCGTAAACTTTTTCCATATCTAGTTTAAGAGCAAACCATCCCGTTTTGTTACGGGATTTTTGAAAATTATTCAATATCTCCTGAACTAGCAGAATATTATCATGAATAACCTGTTCAAACATGAAAGCGCTTTGAAACAGACTGATAATGTGGGAAAGTAAAGGACGAAGGCGGTAAACAATAATTTTGTAAAGAGTGGTACATAGACTAATGGGTCGGAAATGGGCAGTCGTCTCAGGTTGTACGATTTTCGGGATAAGTTGAGTTAAGGAGTGGTTAATTTGAGTAAGCATTTTCCGCTGAGTGAAAAAACTTCGAATTGCTGGCTCTATATCTTGTTTAATGTATAGCTAGTAGTGTTGGAAGAATTTTGTCCAAAGCCATCAGAGCTTGGTGCTTTGTAGGGGCACATTTGGGATAATGCCTCCCAAATGAGTGCATCGTTGTCAATAGTGGAGATTGTGCGGGAGGGATATACTGTTGTGGTAAAGCAATGTGTAAACTCGTGTAATAACAGGTGGACAATATCTTCCTGCGAGTATGTCCACATGTTAAGATAATTTCTCAATCAAAAGATGTTATTGCGGTTCCGAAGTTGGCGGAAACAGGAGTGAAAAAAATGTGTATTACGATTACCTTGGGTGATCCACTGTTTGCGATGAAATTTAACCCATAAGTTATGACTGAATGCTTGTAGGAGTTCACGTTGACGAGTGAGTCGCGCTAAATGTTGAAAATGGTGCGGGTTAAAGGGTTGTTGTAAAAAATTCCCTTCAAGTAATGGTCGTTTGGTTGCATGCGGGAATTCGAAATTCCTAAGAAGTGCCACTTCCCATGAAATATAAATTCATGGGAAATTTTCAAAACTATTTAGTTACATGTTGGAAATGAATTCCCACAGTAATTTTCAATTACCAAGATTGTTATGTAAGCCAATTCCTCCATTTTGTAGGAATTGGAGATTCCCATGAATTCTGAATTTCCATGATTTTGGGCAACTAAACAACTTTCCATTTTTTAATTCATGGAAATTCTGAATTCCCGTGATTTTACTTGACAACCAAACGACCACAAGTGTATTTTGCTCAAGTTGACGGGGAATGTTTCGATATTTCTTTTTATCCCACTATTTTGAGTTAAGTTTGAGCCGTTTGAGTTTCTGAGTTACGTGAAAAAAGGGGGTTCTTGGGGTGGCCCCTTGCCATGTTTAGTAAGTATATGGATGGCTTTGGGATCATTTGTCCAAGCATTTTGAAAACGAAAGGGCCTCCTGATCCCAAGGTTGTGCATTGCGGTTGTTAATATAATGGCTGCATGATCCGAGCATAAGAATTGTTCATAAGATATAGTAATGATTAGGAGTACATGTTAAGGAAACAAGAAATACAGAATGCGCGATCTAGGCGTTCATAAACTATGCTCGAAGGAAAGTTGTGTTTCCAAAAGAATAAATTTCCGGTTGCTGGGATGTCAATAGCATTAGTATTTTGAGACAAACTGTGAGAGATGTTGGCACCGAGTCATTGTTGGTGTGATTCCACCTGCTTTATCGGCTAAGGTTAGGAGTTCATTAAAGTCTCCTAATAGTAGCCAGGGTCAGTTAATTGCACTGACATAGGTCGTAAGGAAGGACCAGAAAACGTCCTTGTCACGTGGTTGTGCAGGGCAATAAACCCCAAGGATGTGTAGATGTGAAGAAGTAGTTTTATCACAAATAATAATATGGATGAGACGAGAATTGTGTGTTGTGATGGATACAAAGTCAATGTTGTGTGTGTGTCCGAGCAGCCACATGCCCCCCGAGTGTCCCTGAGGCGAGATTATTTCCATACCAGAGTAGTTTTTTTTTTTTTTTAGGGACATAACAAAGTAGTTAAGAGTACGTAGAATACAATTTTTAGAAACATTAGTAGTCATGGTTTCGGAGATAAGCATTACGTCAGTATTATACAAGTTTTTAAAAAAGAGTAGTTCGCTAAGGGCTTCCGCTTTCTTAAACCCGCGAATGTTCCATGAGAGAATTTTCATAACTGGAAAAAGAGAGGTAGTAATCCAGGGTAAAAACACAACATCAGTTGCTACGTAATTAAAATTAGGAATAGAGCGGTGAAGCAAGGGGTAAGTGCGCCGGTAGTATGACAGTTCAATTATTCGTAAGGGGCGAGGCCCATGCCACACGGTTTTAAACAGTGATGCAGAAACAATGGAAAACAAAAGTTCAAAGAAATTGGCAAGGAGTAGTACAATATTGCAGTTAAACAAGAATGAACACATTGCAAACATAGGTTCATACAGCCCAGCCACTTGTTGAGCGTGGAGGTTCTAAAATAAACATAACAGAGATAAACTTTACAATTGATACCCAAGGCGTCAAAAAATAACCCAAGGATCATATCAAAAAAATCTAAGGATTGTGGTATATCTATGTATCCATCTACCACAATCAGCAATTAGTAAGAAATATACAAAGAAAACACTAATTGTTGTGGCCGAACCAACCCAAGGTACAAGAAAAATGAGATGTATTACATGCTGTACTAGACATAAAACAACGACTAAAATGATCCTTCGATCGAGCAAAATGAAGGACCATGGACACTAATAATAATCCAACATATTAAACGTTGAAATTTTTTTAGGATACCATGTCATTGGCGTCCTCATCCTCGTCCTCGCGTCTACGCTTGTTGGAGTCGGATGTGTAGTAATGTTGCTCGTTAAAGAGAAGTACTCCGTTAGGGTCATCGTGAGCTCCGTCATCGAGCAGTGCTGCCCCTACAAGAAATAGGCCCTTTTGCGACCAACTTCTGCGTCCAACAGTTAATGGGTTGCTAATTTGCATCCAAAAATTGGTTTGGTTGCTAATCGGCGATCAATTATACTTTGGTTGCTAAATTGGTTGCTAATTAGCATCCAATTTAGATTTGGTCTCAAATTTGCATCCAAATGACATTTAGTTGCAGAATTGGTTGCTAAGTTGCATCCAAATATGCAATTGGGCGCCAAATTGCGACTAAATCAAAATTGGTCGCAAATTAGCATCCAATCTGCAACCAACCTAAACAATTGTTTTTTTTTTTTTCGGTTCTTTTTTGTGTGTGGTGTGGTCTAATACAAAAGTGTAGGGTTTTTTTTTTCTCTTCATTGCATTTCAGCTGCTCTCCTTCTCTAATTCTCTTCTCACTCTCTCTCTTCCTCTCTCTTCCTCTCCCTTCTCACTCACTCTCTTTCTCTCCTCTCAAATTTGGTCCTACTTCACTTTAATTTCTCCAATTTCGTTCCTTCTCTTTTTCCTCTCTATCTCCTTCTAGATCTTATTCAAACTTTATCTTTTCACATCTTGGGATACACTTCTACTTGAAGATAATAATGTGAAGATTATTGCTCATGTGAAGTTTACAAGGTTAGATTTTTATTTCTCATCTCATGTTTTTGTCTAATTAATTTTTTTTTAGCCCAAGTTTCGATAATTTTCTTCATTTAAATTTCTTGGTTTTTTTAGTTTGTAGATCTAATTATACTGTGTTTTTGGTTGAAATATTTTCTGGGCTTACCATGTTTACTGACCTTCATCCCCTGGTTGCATATTTGTTTGGATGAATTTGTTAGATCTAGTTGTTGTAATGAGTTTGTCTTAAAAAAAATCTATGTTTATTCTGATCTAATAATCAGACCAAATCATATTTTCACATGTTTTGTTTCTTTTATTTTTGTAATGGTTCTTTTCATCTAATCTTTATGCTCACCAAATTCCAGATCTGGGCGAAAAAATGTAGGAGGTTGAAGATCTTGGGTCAGTTGAAGTTGATGATACACAAGTGAAGAACTTGGGAGATTTCAAATTGTATAAAGTTTTTTCTTGATTTCTATTGGTGGTTGTAGTTTGATTCTTTAATTTCAATAACTGGGTATGTTTTGGACGTGTATTTTGGTATGGAGGATGTGATGTATGATGTATATCAGATAATGAGTAGTGAGTATTGGACCGCCCTTGCAACCCCAAAAACGGGTTGGGAGGGTATTTTTTATAAGAAACCTAAACCGGTTTAGCGACCATAGTTGGTCGCTAATCTGAGTCCAATTTGCATTTGGTCTCTAAATCTGTTACCAGCTGGGGTTGGATGCTAATTTCCGTGCAAATCTTGTTGGATGCCAATTAGCGTCCATCTATGCGACCAATTTGGGTTTGCGACCAGGCCTTTTGCGAAATTGGTCGCTCTTTGGTCGCAAAACAGGTTTAGCGACCAAAATTTGCGACCAAACCCTGATTTGCGACCAACTTAGCTACTAACCCGTTTGGTCGCAAATCACCTGATTTCTTGTAGTGTGCTATTATTGCAGCCTAGACATCCTCCGTAGGCGGCAACGCCAAAAGAGCTTCTGGACTTTTACCGTGTGAAGAGGATGAAGAGCTGCCATGTTCAATCATAGGTAGGGTAGTCAAGGACGACCCGGGAAGTTATTGGAGTGGTCCAAATTTTTTGTAATCGGTGTAATGGTAGAAACAGGAGTTGTACGAGAAGTAGAACATACCTCAGTTTTCTTTTGGTACACCGGTTTTGGCCTTTGATGGTGGGGAACTCGCAGTTTAAACTTGAAGGGTTGAACATTCTTGGCTGGATCAGTGATGGGTCGGGTGCGTCGCTTCGGCATGACCTTAAGCTACGTACCACCGTCGTCATTGTCTGCCACCTCTTAACCTTTACCGCTAGTGGTGGTAGGGTTTAAAGAGCTCTCTTGCAGTTTAGTAACCACCAACTCCAAAGTAGTACCTTACGTTGAGGACAAGTAGGATGGGTATGTTCCCGGTCACCGCACAGAGGGCACACCTCAAAAACAGTGTCATAAGAGAGGAAGAATCTTTGCTTCTGGCCATCAAGGATAAGAGACAGCTTACCAGGAATTGGCTTGGTGATGTCGATATGTAGGCATACCCTAGCGAAGTAAGCCCTTGAATTTTCGTCTTGAGGGTTTGGGTTAGTCGTATACTCATCAACCCGGACAAGTGGGCCGATATGGACGGTGATGTCAGCCAGCGTGGGATGTCCCACAAGTACATCGACAGAAAATGGATCCGGACCCACAGATCGACTTCCGTGATAGTAGTGGCGATTGGGTTAAAGAAAGGCGGCCAAGGTTTATCCTTGGACAAACCATGGTCGACGGTTCCAAACCTTGTTTCAACCATAGGCGCTTGCAAAGGCGTTGGTGTACCAACCATTACCTATTTCTTTGAGCGTCACCGTACCTCCGGCGAGGTCCTTCCATTCTCTTAGGAAGCGACCATTGACATTCTCTTTGGCGACGCCTCCTCTTCGGCGACTGCCTTGTTGGTGGTGATACTAATGACTGGAGTGCTTCCACCTGCCCCAGAGATGTTCCCCGTGACCCGATCAGGGTCGCGTTGGATATTAGGGTGGGTAGATGTAGGGTCGTGCTGACTTCCCAGATGTGGAACGGGGTTGTTTCCAACAACGATTGGAAAGTTGCCGTTGGCTTTGGTTGACGATCCGCTAGCCACACCTGCACCTATATCTAGAGTAGGAAGTTGGGTATCGTGTGTTGCAGGTGAAGGCAAAGGGGTGAGAAAAAAAAGGGGCACGGGGAGGTTGTTGTGACATAATTAAGGTGAAAAACGCTTTTTTGGATGTGATTTTTGATGTGTTTACTTTGAGAAGGAGAGGGAAGGAAGGAGAGTTATGAGGACAGTAAGAAAGCGAAAGGTAAAAGAGATTAATTGAAGGTTTTATAGTAATTAGGACGGATGGATCTAGAGAAAGAATAGAGATAAAGGGCGGCTAAATAAGTTGTATCGTTGCATGTAGAAATAGGGGTAAAAGTAATTGATTGACACGTCGCAGTGCATGATGCCTACTGTCAATGGAGGAAGGGTAGAGGAAGGATAAGGGGCAGTATTCATGTGAGAAGATCCGGGAAGAAGAAGGAGGAATGGAGGGGGATTAAACAAGGAATAATTAATTGGGGCTTTAAATAGATTAAAATTTGGAGGATTGAAATTGATTAGTAAAATTTGACAGCATTCATGGGGATAGGAAGGTGATGGGATGAAGGTGGCGTTAGGTAGAAGATGAAGATGTCGGATAAGGATGATGAGGCAGGTTCTTGGTTCAAGGGAGTCATATTCTCTTTTCATTTTCTTTAAACTTGACATCTCAATTGTGATATAGCAAGTGGAAATGATCATTTTGATAAATATATAGTTTGATCAATATGGTTGTTTTGGTAAACAACTGCTTGTTATGCAACCCATCCAGCTATATCATATTCTCATCCGGGTAGTACTAGATATGCTCAAAATTATATGTCTAAACTTATCGATCTAGTCAACAATAGCATAGATAGGTCGAACTTAAAAGGACGAGGTAATTGCATGTCGATTCCGATTCAATTTTTAGTCTAATAAGCTAACAATATGGAGTGTTTAACAAAGTTTACTAATTAACTAACACTAAGCTAATTAACAATTTAGTTATGCATTTTACTAACAAATAAGACAAAGGTGATGTCTTTTACAAATTTGATAGGCAATAAGACGACTTAGGGGTTAAGGAGTTAATGAGTCAAAAGTCGAAACATTTACTTAAGTGGATTAAATTGAACTTAGATTTGTGTACACTTATCTTGGTCTTTTTTGTATTCAATTCGACCCTTAAATATACAATGCACGACTAGCGTATCTTTGGTAATATAAATTGTTTTTATAGCCTGACCACCAAAGATCAAGTCAAGGCTCAAAATATCTGAAAAATAATGTGTCTCTTACAATATGGGGAAGTAGGTATTTATAATAGGACAAAACAAGCCACAAAATTAACCTAAAAAATTTATTGTCTCCGAACGGACATCCACTCGATGAGAATAGCTGTAGACTCGCTGAGCGAATGTTAGCTCGCCATGGATTCTACTATTTCTCGAGGGCTCTGTTACCCGCTCGGAGCGGGTTTGCTCGGCCCCTTCGCTCGAAGAGTCTTGGCTTCTTTAGCCTTCCTTTGGCTCCATTTTCCTCGATTTTAGCGCTTGGGATCCTATTTCAAACACCATTTCCGCCTCATCTGTAATAGCCCGACCCACCATAAGTCTCAACACAACCATGTAGGATGAGAAGTTATCCATTCGCCCGTATATCCTCTCATTGGCTTTAATATGATGGGTGAAATCTATTGTAAACATATCATAATCTCTTTAATTGACAAAGCACTTTCCATATATCCTTGGCGTGTGACACCTTGACCATCATATGCTTAGGGTTCAGCTCCAACACATTTTCTAGGAGTACTTAATAATGCAAACAAAGGAACTAGAGAACTCAAATCTCGTAGAGTATAGAGCTAGCACTAGAATTCTAAAAATCCATCGGTTTAGGTTAAAACAACCATATAGGTGAAACTGATAAAAACGATTAAAAAAATTAGAAGACGAGACCATACATTATGTGACGGAAAAAGAGATAGTTTAATCATATATTGAACTCTATCCACATACACTAAAATATTACTCGTCCTCGAGTAGACCTTTCAAAAATTGGTCGGTCCCAAAACACCGCCCAAGACCCAACCCGGAAAAAACCGAAAAACCCGTTTTTCTTAACCTGAACCTGAAATTCCTGGGTCCAACCTGACCCGAACCAGTCCAACCTGACCCGAACCAGTCAACCTGTTGGGTCAATTTAATTATGCAGAAGATTATAATAATAGTAACGGAAGATTCACGTGGTGCCCTTGAGGTTGCGTTTTGCACACGATGCTCACGTTTTATTTTCTGCACACGGTGCCCTCAAGGTTTCCAGTTAATGTACATGGTGCCCCTATTGTTAATATTTTTTGTTTATCGTTCTAACAGTGTCAAATTTAGCACTAACCTACTTCAAATTTGCTACGTTACAATTAATAATCTTAGATACAATTCTAAATTAATACTTTTAATCATCAAAACCTTACACCCACCCAGTCTCACTCTCCCCCTCGGCACCTCTCTATCCACCTTGGCCCAGCCCATCCCACTACCCACTACCGACATGTGGTCGATCGTCGACAACCCTAGCCACCGCCTTAAACTCTCTGCCGA
This sequence comes from Spergularia azorica, assembly GCA_038382645.1. Lineage (NCBI taxonomy): Eukaryota > Viridiplantae > Streptophyta > Magnoliopsida > Caryophyllales > Caryophyllaceae > Spergularia > Spergularia azorica. Next base: position 4,096,632 of record JBBYHQ010000014.1, read on the forward strand.
TAACCCAACCGTCCGTCTCTCTTGTTTTCTCTCCCCCCTTTAATTCTCCCTCCCTCGAATTTCTCATTTGGATGAATTATGTTGCTCTTATGGGTGAAATTTTCTAAGTTTATTGCCTCAATTTTGTGCGAATTTGTTTTGCAATGTTGAGGAATGAATTGACTCGAATTTTCACTTTTTTTAGATGTGATGTTTGGAAGTGCCCTCAATCCAATTTATAGGGTTTTTTTTTTTTTTTTTTGGTAAGAATTGGTATTTATTCATCCAAAATGGGAATAAAAGAGTCTTACAAAAGTATAACCACTAGATGACCAGCCTAGCTTTCACCCTTCTAAGAATTAGCTTGTGGTGATCAAGCTATATACAATATTTTGGGTGATATTCTTGTCTAACCAAGCATACATTGTAACACAAACTTCGAATTGTATTTTCCTAATGAGCCAATTGCTACTATGCTCAGTGCCCTTGAAAATTCTCTGATTTCTCTCGAACCAGATTGAGTAGACAGCGGCTGTCAAGCTACATTTTGCCCACTTTGCTTTCCAATGCTTGCCTTTTTTCTTGCTGCTGAACCATGCTAACTCTTGATGCAGCTTGTATCTTCTAGGGCTTATTCCTAGCCATTTCAGAATACCCTGCCAAACATCCTTCGAGTAGTCACACTTAAAGAAAATGTGACTGTGAGTTTCATTGTCTTTCTTACAAAGACTGCATCTGTTGACCATGGGCATACCTCTCCTTTGAATGTTGTCAATGGTTGAAAGGCATTGCTGAGCTGCCAAAGCTGTTATTACACTATGCTTTGGCATAACATTCCTATCCCAAACAGCCTTGCTCCAGTTAACTCTTGGATACTTGTCTCTGAGGAAATCATAAGCAGCAGAAATCCTGAATTTTCTGCCTTTCTCCCAGCTCTGAATTAGCTGAGCTGCACTCTCTTGGCTTCCCATTTTTGCAAGAAGTTCGTCTCTCACACTGAGGATACCCTTCCAGCATTCTGAGTCTGCTGGCTTCTTTTCCACCTCCAAGCAGCTTTTCTCCTTTAGTTTATAAGCCATAATCCATTTAATCCACACAGAACTTTGGTTTGTGCTGATCTTCCAGATCCATTTTGTGAGCATTGCTTTATTCCAAGATAAAGCTTCCTTTATACTGAAACCAGCTTCATTCCTTGGAGCACAAATTCCACCCCATCTTTGGTTGACCATTTTCCTGCTCCCTTCATCAATACCCCAAAAGAAGTCCTTACAAGCCTTATTTATTTTCTTCAGAATGCCTTTTGGAATAAGCATACTTGCACTCCAAAAATTCTCTAAACCAAAAACTACAGAGTTTATTAGTTGAATTTTCCCTGCATAAGATAGGAAATGAGTAGCCCAGTGGTTGATTGCTCCCTGTAGCTTGGTTATTAGGAGATGATACATATCAGCCTTCAACTTCTAAGTGTGCAGGGGAATACCAAGATATCTGAAGGGAAAATCACCCTCAGAAACACATGGTTTCCTGCAGAATCTATTGTTTAATGTCTTTTGAAACTCCCCCAAAGTATGTCACTTTTGGCAGGATTGGCATGGAGGCCTGACATATCAGCAAATCTTTTCAGACAATTCTTAACAGCCCTGACTGATGGCACATCTCCTCTTGTATAAATCATCAAGTCACCTGCAAAAAGTCAGATGAGTGAGCTTCAACTTTGCACAATTTGGGTGATAAGATAAGTTGTCCTCATTCTGAAGCTTCCGGAGCATTCTTGACGGCACCTCCATACTTAGAACAAAAATATAGGGTGAAATTGGATCCCCTTGCCTCAGACCACACTTCCCTGCAAAGAAACCCTCATATTCACCATTGATCTTCAAAGAATACCAGGGTGTTGTGATACATTTCATAATCCAGGTGATGAATTGAGCAGGGAAGTTCATAGCTCTAAGCATATTCTCAACAAAATTCCAACTAAGGGAGTCAAAAGCCTTTCTAATATCCACCTTGATTAGGCATCTAGGAGATATATGCTTTTGATTGCATCCCTTCACCAGACTTTGAGAGACCAAAACATTATCAAATATGCACCTGCCCTTAACAAATGCAGCCTGTTCTTCTCCAATGAGCCCTGGAAGAATTTCTTGCATTCTATTGGAAAAGATTTTTGTAACTGTCTTATAGACAGTTGAACAGCAAGAAATTGGCCTGAAGTCAGCCACAGTGCTTGGATTAGCTTTTTTTGGGATAAGAGTAATCATGGGGGTGTTAGCTTGCTTACTCATTCTCCCAGTTTGAAAGAATTCCTTAACTGTTTTAACAAAAGTATCCTCTACAATATCCCAATATTTCTTGAAAAAACCAGCTGAGAAGCCATCTTGGCCTGGACTCTTGTTTGAGTCTATACCAAACAAGGCATCCTTAATCTCCTAAGTTGTGACATCTTTTGTGAGAGCAGACTGCATATCTTGATTAACTTGCGGCCCTCCTTCAATGATGTCCTGATCTATCTGTGAAACAGCATGCTCAGTGCCAATCAGGTTAACATAATAGTCAATGAAAGCTTTATAATTCCCCTCCTGATCACAATGAACTTCTCCTTGACTGACAGTGATTTTCCCTATGACACTTTGATGCTTCCTTTCAGCAATTCTGGCATAGAAGTATCTGGAACTACAGTCTGACTCCTTTAAGTGCAAAATCTTGGCTCTCTGGTAAAGCATGCTCATTTCAGCTTTCTTGAGTTTGTGATACTTTGTTTTGAGCTCATCCACTTCATCATACAGGTGAGTGTCAAAACTCTGCTGTAATTCATGCTGTTTCAGAAGAAAATTCCTCCTACAATCTTCCACTCTTTGAGTCAGGTTGGAAAAATGCTTTTTATTCAGGGCAGAAAGAGCATATATGACCTGTTTAAGCTTTTGAAATAACTTTTGCATTCTTGTTCCATTTCCACTTTGCTGCCATGCCTGGTGGACTGTGTCTTTAAAATCATCATGCTCAGCCCAGCAGTTCAAGAATTTAAAGTTACTCTTGACTTTCCTTTCCTCCAAGACTCTGACCAGGATTGAAGAATGATCAGAAACTCCAGAGGGCATGAAATCAGCATAAGACATGGGAGCTTGAGTCAACCAATCTGCATTGACTATAGCTCTATCCAGTTTGCGCCAATTTCTTGCCTCACCATCCTGATTATTAGTCCAGGTAAAGAAACAGCCATGTCCTACCATATCTTCCAGTCCACATTGAATCATACAATTGTTCAGGTCATCCATATCAGCTACATTAGGTGGATTTTTACCTTGCTTTTCACCATTGTTCCTTATAACATTAAAATCTCCAATAGCTAGCCAAGGACTAGCTCCAGGATTGAGATTTACCACATTATTCCATAGAATTTTCCTCTCAGCCGCATCATTATTGCCATATATTATTGTGATCACAAAAAACTTATTTGAAGCTATGTGGAAAACTCTGCAGTGAATGTACTGAGCATTTGTTTACAAAATTTCCACTTTAATCCTTTGTTCCTTCCATATCAACCAAATCCTTCCATTGGCATGGTGATTATAAGTTGTGAAAGATTTATATCCAGCAAACTTCCTCCTTATTATGCTATGAGCCTTATGCTCCTTTACTCTGGTTTCAATTATACCTAGCATATCAACCTTATATTCCAACAGGAGGTCCTTCGCCTCTTGTTGTTTGAGGGCCTCATTGAGCCCTCTAACATTCCATGTTGCTATGATCATGGAGAAAGTAAGTCAGGAGGCTCCCCATCTCCAAGGTACTCCTCCTCTCTCATTTCACCATCTAGAATTGCTCTAGGTATTCCCACAGTCAGGAGACCAGTAAATCTGTTACCATTACTAATCTCTGAGACCTGGTTTAACTGCTTCTTCTTGGTAGGAATTTTGCTTTTAACCAGAGTAAAAGCATCAGATCTTGGTGATTTGGAGCTGCCCTGAGTTTCTCTAGGAGTAGTAGGTTCAGCATGCTCAGGCACATCCACTACCACCTGTTGTTGATGGTTCATGGTTGTAATAGGTTCAGGTGCTACTGCTGCCTGTTCAACCCCATCCCTCTTTTCCACTTGAGCATGTGGCTTGACAACCTCTCTATAAACCTGTTTTGCCTTAGCAGGTTTTTTAAACTTGCAAGTTCTCTCCTCATGGCCTAATTTCTTGCACTCCTTACAGAAGTAGGGCACCCATTCATAGTAAACAGCCTGTGTTTGAACTCGTCTGTAAGGGGTTGAGATTAAGATTTCTTTAGGTAAATCTGAGGAAACATCAACCTCAATCATGACCCGAGCAAAACCTAATCTCTCCTTATGAGTGGTGGTGTAATCAGCAAACAATGGCTTCCTAATTTTGCTGGCTATCTTGCTTAATGCTGCTTCTGACCAGCACCATGTTTCCAGGTCATGGAAAAGTACCCAAACAGGAACATTTGTGATACTATCCAATTCCTGTGATAGTCCTGGCTCCCATTTTTTGAGAATCAAATTATTCCCTTCCAGTTTCCATTGACCCCCTTTCAATATGATCTCCATATCCTCCTGGATCTGAAACCTAAAGCTATACCACCCCTTCTTGTAATACTTGACATCAACATAAGCCACATGATGCCAGTTTTTCACTGCAAAATCCTTCACTGCTTTCAGGTTTGGTCGAGCTCCTATGACATTGCCTACCAGAGTGTAAGCCGAGTAATCAATCTCCTCTTTAATATCCTCCTCCTCAATCACTACCTCCTCTGTTTGGGAGACCTCCTCACAGAAATACAAGGACATTCCAACCTTAGGTCTCGTCTTTACAACTTTGCTCCAAGGTTTCTTAGGTCTATTTTCCCCAATTTCATTTCCATTTCCAGATTCCTTCATTTCAGGTGCAGAATTAATCGGTCCAATTTTCTCCACAGGTTGTCCAATTTCCGTGTTCTTGTTCAACAAGTTATCAACAATTTCACAATTTTTGGTCTGATTATCATTTACAGCTACATAATTTGTGCTCATACCTGATTTTGAGATCGCTGATGCCATGATTTGCTCAAAAAGGATCGGAGCTCGATGTTCGGGTGTCTGGGTTCCACTTTTCTCCGCAATTTCTTCACCATTTCCTATCTTATCGGTACTCTCATCTTTGTCTTCGTCCGGCGAGTGCGCCGGTGGTCTTATTTTTGGTGGCCGTCCTGATTTTCTCTTGGCCATGATGCAAGCTTTCGTGTTGTTAATGGCGTGCGAACATGCTTGGAGGGGAAGCTTCCTCTCAACTCACGGCCCGTTTTTTTTCACTGTCCCAATTTATAGGGTTTTCAATTTGGAATTTTGGCTAGAATTTTTGTTTTAATTTAATTGAGTGGGCGCTACAATTACTCTAGGTCTTGTGTGAATGCCGTCGTCCACTCTTTGTTTCAATCTCTAGCTCTATATTTTGTGAATGGGAGAGGTGGGTGTTTTGAGGGGTTGCAAGTTACGTGAAACTGAGAGAGAGAGAGAGAGGGGGGGGGATGACATGGGGGGTCAGGGGGGCTACAGGGGTAGAGCAGAAAAAAGTGGGGTTCACGCGCCAGCGACAGTAACGGTAGGGGCTGGATTAGCTGTCGACGGCGATTATGATGATGGTGGATTGGTGGTGGATGGGGTCGGGGTGTTGGTGGTTAAGGGACACACTGAATATCTGTATATACATAATTATATTCTAGGTAGGATGATTAGTGGTTGTTCATGATAAAAACTAACTTTCTTTTAACGGCAATTAAAGATAGGGGAACTGTGTGCACTAATGTGAAATTTTAAGGGCACCGTGTGCTGATTGTAAAAAAATGTGGGCACGATAGAAACACGGAGTAATAAATAAGAAATAAATATTAATTATTAATAATTGATCAATTTAATACATATAAGACACAAATATGATTAAAATATTATTATCATATAATATAATACATGAAATCCATTAACACACCTGATTAATAAATATTGTATTTTATAGATTAACTATGTGTGTGCTGGTCTCACAATATTTTCTTGTGAGACTGTCTCACAAAAGACTTACTGTCAAAAAAATACTTGTCAAATAGTAATAAATAATTTTCTAATGATAATAATTATCGAGAAAAAAAAGGCGGGAGCATGTATTTTAGACCCGTTGATCAACTGTGACCCGACCCGAACCCGTATTAACCCGCATATAGTCGGCACGTATTTGACCTGACCCATAGTTACCCGAATCCGGAACCCGCCTGCCCGACCTGTTTGACTGGTTTATCCTCGAGTAAACATCATAGTCATTACAATGCAACGAGAGCTATGATCAGCACAAAAGTAGATCAAGAACAAGAAGTGAAATCATCTTGATTCTACTTCTTCTATTGAGCCTAAACGTCTTCCGCTCCCCTTCAACTCCCACTTAGGGGTAATAATGAGGAGAGGTATTCCTTGAAAGGTAAGGAGGGTGATTCGGGAAAACTGGAAAACAACCCAATGTACTCCAAAGCACAACTGAGCAAGGTGAAATATAATACAAATAAAATTGGTACTCTTCCTCAAGTGGCAACCATCAACCTAGTCAACACGGAGGTTGGGAGGTTTTCAAAGTGCCACTGCCAACTCAAAAGATCTATTCTAATAATCAACTAAGAAATGAACTATTTACAATAAACTAAACAATCAAACGAATCCACTAAACTATTATACACAAGTCTTGCCTACTCTATTGTGTTGATTTAGGGAGTGAGAGATAGGAGAAAGACCACAAATGCGGGCTTATTCCCCATGAATCTTGAATCCCGACTCTTACAACTCTACAGGGGTAGGTGCTAAGGATCGTCTAGAGTTTGTGGGGTTTATTCTTAACTTTTATTCGTGCTCCGTGCCACGTGTCGGGTTGTCATTGGTGGGTGGAAAATAAAAAAAAAACCAGGTAAAATTCTTTTCTCTCTCTCTAAATTTTTCTTCTCCTTCCCTTTTTCTCTGCTTTCTCTCCCCTCTTTGCCATCTCTCTCTCCTCCCCTCTGCTCACACCCAACCAGGCGCGCCACCACCACCCACCGGCGAGCCCTGCTTTTCCACCGCCGCCCGACTTTTATCTTGATTCATGAATGATTATGGAAAGATCCATGGATTGTAGTAGGAAGATCCATGAATTTTCTTTAAAAAGTCCATGTATTTTAATGGTGGAATCCATGATTTTTTATCACCGTCACCAACCACCACTCCACCGCTGTCGTCCCTCTGGCCACCTCCAGTGAGCGGCGCCCCCACTCTCCCTTCGCCGTGCATGGATTTTACATCGGTATTGTATGGATCTTTATGTTTGGGCATATGGACTTTCATGGTATAAGGTATGGATCTTTATATATTATGGTACATGGATGTATGATCCATGGGTTTTCCTTATTAAATCCATAAGCTTTTTTTTTTTTTATGAGGTGGTGTTGGGCGAAGGTGGTTGTGTGGTGGTGTTAATTGGATGCCGGTGTCGTTGGAGGTGGTCGGTGCAGGTTGGCGGTGGTCGGTGCAGGTTGGCGGTAGTGGTGACCGTGGATGTAGTTGAGCGGGGACGGGAGTTGGTGACTGGAGAGAGAAGATGAGACAGTTGTTGGGAATTGTTTGGTTGATGTGTTTGGGCCAATGAAAATGTGCCACGTGTCCTCGGACCACAGTGCTAGTGGTGGTCTGGGGAGCATGGTATAACAACTGACTCTTTTTAGAGGATCAAAACTAGTAACAATTTTGTTTTAGTTTTGGATTTTCTATTTTTTAGATCATGCAACAAATTTTTGAATTTTCAAAGATTTTGGATCCACCACGTCGAGTCTTATCAATTTTATTTTTGTGCCAGTTCCCACACATTGAGATAATTATTTTGGTATTGTCACTTGTTGAGGGTAGGCACTGGTTAGGCACAAAAGAAGCGGGTACCCCATTGGCTAACCCAATATTACCTTTACTATCAATTGACCCGCGTTTGCTAAGCCTCGAGCGTCAATTACCTTGCTCACATGCGCCTTCTAAATCGCATGAAATGTTTGTTTTTTTGGGTGAGTCAAGAAGACTCGGTAATTAAGTTTATTACCCCCTCCCCTCGTTACTGTAACACCTCGTAATTTTACACCTCGTAATTTTTTGGAAATTCGAATCATTATGGGTATTAAGTTTTATTATATATTCGAGGAATTTGTCAACCTTTATTGGAATTCCATAGTGTTATTATAGGTTTCTACTAATTATAGAATGACACAAGAGTACTCATTACTCATTCAGATTTGGATCGGGTTCGTGGATCACTTCTCTCATCCAACTAATTATGCTCAAACCCGAGTTTACCCTCATACTCATTTATGTAAAATAAAGAATTGTTTCCCTTTCATAATCATTCGGCCTCACTCCTCCCACCCTCTCCTTTTCGTAGCCTCCACCAGCATAAGTTATCAGTACTATTGTGTCAACTTTAAACACACACAACTCTCATATACGACCTCTGATTAAGTCGTGATTGGTGGCTTTAGAACCGAGCGTTCGATACGAATCCAACAACATGTAAAGCATGCTAAGATCCCACATGCTCCTTGTGAAGGTGTTTCGGAGGAGATTTACCCGAGAACTGTTCTGCCCCCTCGATATTTTGATGATACCCATCGACTCCTAAGGTATTTTAGGACGAGATTTTATGGAGATGTTGCTAACTCTAGTTGTGATAACATGTCCAAAATTAGTAAGACCTTTATTTTTGTATCAAAAGTTATTAGTATTCGTGGATAAACCCTAATTCATGTTTATGATTCAGTATGAGATTGATTACCGTAGATCCGCTTAGAGTTTGTGGACGAAATTTTGAGAAGACATTCCTGTCATAACATTTTATGAAATACTGAACTGTCGTGGTTATTCGGTGTCGGAGTTAGACGTTATTCATGTTTATTTGCTACCGTCTCCTCTTGGATTCATGATATATAAGTGTTAATTGTGAGAATTATGACTTATAGATACACCTTGTGAATTAGGGAATTGTCCATTGAGTTTGTGATTGGTTGGGTACCTAGGTTGTGGATTCAAGGAGGTGTAGTTCGTAGACTTTGTTGGAAGAACTTTATTAAGGATTAGCGTTGAAAGGTAAGAACGTTGCCTCATCCTAAGTTTAAATTGTCTATTGTTTTCGGCTATGGTCGTTTAAATTTGAAAGAGCGCAAGCACAAAATAATGTACTTAAGAACGATAAAAGAGTTGTAATAAATAATTTGGACTCATCTAGCTAGATGGACGGACTTTGCGCCGTCACCATGTCCTAGAGACATATTTTGAGAACCTCTGATCAAGGTACACTTTCTAAGTTGGGTCTTCCTATTAGACTTCCTCCTAGAGGTTATCCCTCCTACCGGCCCTCTAGCGAGGGGTGTGCACACTCTACTCTTTAGGGTAGTATTTCGGTAACTCTACATGTGGGATGACTTGAGGTAGGACCCTTGTCCATACTAGGGACCTGGCGAAGGCCTAAACGTAACCTAAGAAAAGTATGTTCGCAAGCAAATAAGAAACATAGTAATTCATGTACTATGCTGGAGAAAGCACTACTGCACTCCACACGAGTCGTGCACTCTGTTTTGCCACGTGTCTCGGTCACTTAATCGAGCACGACTCATGCCCAGTTTAGCACGAGTCGTGCCCAGCGCTTCTTTTCCCTTTGTTGCTTGAGTTGTTTGTTTCTTTGATTGTCAACTACGCACAATTAAGGCGCGTATCGTACCTTGCTTTCTTTGCTTAAGTGTCTTACTCGGCATAAGTTGATATACTTGTTTTAGGTTTTGTCCCTACCCTATGCTTGGGCCTGTATTTTCCTTTTGGTGGCGCAGTCGACAAGTTTTGCAGTTTGAAGTGCATTGTGAAGCGAGTGCATGTTGGGCATCTTTGATAAGTCATCAAACATTTAAATTGGGACAATTTGTATTTTATTTCTTTGGTTTGATTTCGAATTTGTGGATTCAACTATAAGTCTTCCGCTATTATTTGTTAATTTCGATCATTGCTTTTATTTTTAGTAAGCCTTGCCGTTGACTTGACAGACGATGACATCATAACAATCCTTATTTTTGTATATTAAATGTTAGCGAAAATTAGCTAGGTTTGTTACAGTTACACTAATTGTACGTATCTACCGCATGATTATCACACAACATCAACAACAAATAAATAGCGTACTATGTTAATCACGCACACGGCTCTCATGGCTGGTCCACATTTAGAACTCATCACACATTCCAATGTACAATCTAGTGCACGACTTACATATGACTATTACGATAATAGTATAATAATAGTGTTTTGTGGTATACTCCCTCCGTCCCCCTTTAAACACCCCGCTCCATTTTTCTCGTGGTTTAAGGCGGTGTGATTTGTTTATTATTGTTGGAGATATTGGGTGGTTTATTTATTATTATTAAAGATAGTGAGTGGTTTGTTTATTATTGTTGGAGATAATTGGTGGTTTGTTTATTATTTTTGGAGATAATTGGTGATTTGTTTATTGTTTTTGAAGACAGTGTAGGGCTGATGTGTGGTGAAAACTTACCCCATTTGGAAAGTATTGAAATGGAGTGTTTAAAGAGGAACACCCCGAAAAGGAAACTGAGGTGTTTAAAGGGGGACGGAGGGAGTAGTGGAGTATATTAGCGACAACACACGAGCTTGCAGACATCGTGTTAATTGATAACTCAATGGTATTGGTCAATTTTACCCTCATTCATGGGATTGATGCATCCCCACACATACACATAACGGAAAATTCACGTGGTACCTTCGAACTTTGATAGATTGCACATGTTACTCAACTTGGCAAGTTTGTGCACATGGTACCTCTGAACTTACTACTTTGTGCACATGGTACCCAAATAGTAACTTCCGTTAGATTTTTCCGTTAAGTGATAATATGTCGGTTAATTGTTAGGTAATTAGTTAATTAATATATAGAATAAATATTTTAATAAAAAAAATCCAACAAATTTCTAGAAAATTTGATTTTTTTAAATATTTAGACAAGATTAAATTATTTAAGGAAAATAAATATTTTGAAGACATATAAAATTATTATATATTCAAAAAGTTTATTTTTTAAAAAAAAGAAAACTATTTTTTCTAGGGGTACCATGTGCGAAATGTTGTGATCTCAAGGGTACCGTGTGCACAAAGTGGTAACTTGAAGAGTACCATGTGCAAAACTTATGAATACTAATATATATATTTTTATGAAAAAAAAAAAAACAAGTTTTTTTTTGTATTTTTCGTTCATGAAATAATTTTTTAAATTTGTTTTTAAATTTCTAAAAATTTTATTTTTAATTTTATTTTTAAATTGAAAATAAAATTATATAAATTAATTGGTACCTTTTATTAACTAATTTACCTAACAACTAATATGACATCATCACTTAACGGAAAATCTAACGGAAGTTAATATTTGGGTACCATGTGCACAAAGTAGTAAGTTCAGGGGTATCATGTGCACAAAATTGTCAAATTGGGTACCATGTGCAATTTGTTAAAGTTCGAGAGTACCACGTGAATTTTCCGTACACATAAACATCTTTGTGGTGCAAATACGTGTTGGTTATGTAACTCACTAATGATCTTATGATCAGGTGTCCTGGTGCCCCATACCGTTAGTGTTTGTTCCCCTTATACAAACACCCAAATAATTTATAGGCATGGTACTCTGCCTTCATCCGCCGATGTTTTATGGAATCTCTTTGTACGCCACTAACAACCAGACTCTTCTAAACTCAACCCCGTGTCGCCACTCCTACTATACGTTAAAACATTTTGAATGCTCAATTTTATAGAAAATCGATCCCATACTTCTAAAAAACTTATGTTATAGCAAATCCACAACAAGAAAAAGGCTATCTAGCGACTGATTGTTGCAACCAACATAAATTTGGTTGCTAATCCACTACCAATTTGTTATCGGCTTTAAATTAGCGAGCAATTGAAATTGGTATTTGAAATCGATTGCTAATTAGCAACGTATTGAAATTAACTCTGAATCGGGCGCAAATTAGCAACCAATTGAAAATTGGTTTCAAAACTGCAACCAAAGAGTTATTAGTCGCACAACTTTTTCGCTGATTTGCTACCAATTAAATTTGCATCTAAATACCAACCCATATCTTGTTTTTTGTTTTGATACTCGAGAAGTGGGTTAGGGCGGTGTGGATAATTTTTTTTTTTTTTTTTTTTACGGGAAAGTAACTCATTTCATAGATTTAAACGCCAAACGGCACTTACAAGACGAGTTAACCTTACAATACAATCGATCTAAAATACTACAAACAATCTTACATCCGAAAATATCAAGTAAACAGCAGGACAAGCACAGCTCCTGGCTCATGGACGCATATGTTCCACGAAAACTTTTCGATGTAGAAGAATTTTTACGGGTGGAGAAAATCACATCGTGTTGTGCAATGATTCCTTGGACATAAAGACTATAGGAGTAGATCTCCAGAATTCCAACCCATCTTTCCCTTACCTTCAAAAGGAATGATATATACGTCGAGTGATTGTGATCTGACAACCTTTGAAGCGGAGGCCCTAGATCTACAACTTCCAAGACTACCCGTCTACAAACACAACTCCTAATAGGAGAAAAAGCCAACCCCATCAAGAGGAGAACAAACCTCCTTGAAGGAGGAAGATTATTAAAAGAAAGCATAAAAGGTACGGAAACTAAAAATTTAGCGAAAACGAGTAACAAAACAGGCTGGGAATGACCATGGCAAGCCATTCCTAGCCTGAGAAAACAATGGCAGCCGGGGGGGGGGGGGTTGTTTCCTGGTTTTAGTGAGAGAAGGGGTGGGTTAGAGCAGGGTTTTTTTAGCACTTGCCATTCTTATTCGATACGTTGCGTAGGCAACAAGTAATCTAAAGTTCATGTATTTAATTGTTCAATTCACGCACTATGTTTACTAGTCTTTGAAAATTGTGCATACGTTTATATTCTAATTATAATCAACCTAGAAAGTAATGCACGTATGAACTTAAACTTTTCAATTGAAATAACTAATAGATACATGTTAGTAGCATTTACTAATAATTAAATTAGCTCGATATAAAATTTGAATTCAATTAACCTAATAGATTTTATATGTATGAAAAGAATAATGACATGAAACACCATATATTGTTTATACATATTAATATAATAACATTATGATTGTCAGTAAATAATAATTAATATGAAAATAACATCATTTGAAAAATCTTATTTCGTAAAGAAGTATCCAATAGATGCTTAAAAAAACTCGCAGCGCATTAAACTACCAAAATGGCATACACCTACCTTACATATATATTACAAGTTTTGGAGTGTTTGTTTACACAGCAGTACTACTAAACGGAGTTTGCACACTTTGATTGTGATTACGCTACGTTGACTTAAGATTCTTACATGTTAATAATTGATTGTGAGTGGTACATTATGATTATGATATGCACACAATGTCTTAGAAGACACATATATCATTCTAATTTACATAAAAAAATTTCGACTTACATGTATACGCGGATTGTCATTGTCCGAAATACAAGATACTCCCTAGTAAATTTTATAAAATTAGAGTTTTTTTTTTTTTTTTTTTTTTTTTTTTTTAAACAGGTAAGAGAAGAATACAGACAAAGCTAGGTGACCCTTCTAGCCAGGGTATCACCAAGCTTGTCAGCATCTAAAATACAACATAACGATTGGGGTAGGGGAGATGCCATCTCCTGATTGTGAAGGATTTGATTGTTTTTTTATACAATAATAATAATATCTTAAGATGGTTGGTTTTTGTTGTGGGATGAATGATTTATGTCTTAGGATGGTTGATTTTTGTTTTGGGATGATTACTTTTTGTCCTAGAATGGTTGACTTTTGTTCTAGAATGAACAACTTTTGTTTCAAGATGGTTAGTTTTTGTTCTGGGATGAATGGTTTTTGTCTAGGATTGGTTGGTTTTTGTCCAGGGATGGTTAGTTTTTGTCCTAGAATGATTGACTTTTGTTCTGAAATGAACGACTTTTGTTTCGGGATGATTAGTTTTTGTTTTGGGATGAATGATTTTTGTCTAGGAATGGTTGGTTTTTGTCCTAGGATGATTAGTTTTGTTCGAGATTTGGTTGATTTTTGTCCTAGGATGAATTATTTTTGTCTAGGAATGATTGGTTTTTGTCCTAGAATGATTAGTTTTGTTCGACATTTGGTTGGTTTTTGTCCTAGGATGAATGATTTTTGTATAGGAATGGTTGGTTTTTGTCCTATAATGGTTTGATATTGTTCTATAATGACCAAATTTGAATGAATAGTTTTGTTATGAATGAATGGTTACTGTTCACGGATGAATGGTTACCGTTCTGGAATGAACTGTTTTTGTCCGAAATAAATTGTTTTTGTCCTAAAATGGTTGCCTTTTGTTCTGGAATGGTTGGATTTTGTTATAGAATGGTTAGTTTTTGTTTTGTAATGATTAGCTTTTATTCTGAAATGGTTAGTTTTTGTTCTGGAATGGTTAGTTTTTGTCCTAGAATGGTTACCTTTTGTTCTAGAATGGTTAGTTTTTGTAATGGAATGGTTTGATTTTGTCATATGATGATTAGTTTTTGTCTACGAATGATTGATTTTTGTCCTAGGATGATTGCCTTTTGTTAAGGATGGTTAGTTTTTGTCCTAGAATGGTTGCTTTTGTTCTGGAATGAATGACTTTTGTTTCGGGATGGTTAGTTTTTGTTGTGGGATGAATGAATTTGTTCTAAAATGGTCTAGAATGGATGTTTTTGTCTAGGAATGGTTAGATTTTGTTTTGGGATGAATGAATTTTGTTCTAGAATGGATGATTTTTGTCTAGGAATGGTTTTTGGTGTTGATTTTTTGTACTGCGATTTGATGTCGATTTTTTGGTAAATTGAATTATTTACCCTTATCTCCCCTCTCTTCCCCCAAACCACCACCTGGCCACCTTAGGCGCCTCCGGCCACTAACACCAGCCTTCACCTGACCACCTTCGAGCACCACCAATATTACGGCGGCAGGTCGGCGAGCAACCTAGCTCGTCACCACCCACCTCAATCGTCTCCTTCCTCCTCCACACCCAATTTTCTCTCATTTTGAGCCTCCTCTTTTCCACACTCTTCCCCATCGAATCCACGCCACCCGCACCTCAAAAACCGCGCTCCGTCGCTCACAAAACCACCCAGACCCAAGAATGTTGATTGTTGCCGGAGGAAGGATAAAAGCAAGGAGAGAGAAGGAAAAGAAACTAAGAAAATGGCGGACGAGGAGAGAAGTAGTGATGTCGCGGGGTGGGGGCTGGATTAGAAGGCTCAAATCTGGTGAGGATAGTGGTGGTTTGTACGGTGGTAGTGGTGGTTGGGTAGGCCAGCGACGGGGACGAGGCGGAGATAAGCTATGTCGTGGATGGGGGAGAGGGGAGGAGAGAATGTAAGTTTTTATTTTATTTGTTTTATTTGTTTTTATTGCGGTTGGGCTGTGTTGGACTGGGTTGTGGAATTGTCTCAGCTTTTTACATTGGGCTGGATTTATATTTGGGCCGGGGTGTATGAGGAGAATGGCACCCCCGGGGTACCATAGAATGATTGCACCTACATGGAACTTCGTGTTCCGCTCATTCCATATCTGCCACATCATCATTATTAGCTTCTCGACCATGGCGTTCTCCTCATTTTTGATGATCCAGTCTACCCACTCTCGAATATTAAAAATTCCTCCCCACATCTCCCTTGCATTAACGCCTAGACCTCCCCACAGGGTGTCGTTGCTAGCAAAATAACAAGGCGTGTAGGTCGGTTTCGGACTCGAGACCACACCTGCAACAAAGTGGATCAAACTCATCAACCCTCCTCTTCAAATTAAAACCACTAGGGAGAGCTCCATAGCACGCTCTCCACATGAAGACTTGGACTTTTGGGGGAACCCCAACCTTCTAGATCGCACCCTTATCCTCCCTTTCCTCACTTGACCCTTCAAGCCCCTTCGCAACCTCATCCATCCAACGGAGGAAATGATACCCTGTACGGACAGAGTACATTCCATCCCTGGAATAATGCCAGGCTAAAGAGTCCTCATTGGATGTACTGATGGGCAGATTCAGAACGTCGTTGGCCTCATGAGGAAGTAGACATACACGCACTTCACCTTCTCTCCAAACTCCGAGATCAGCATCAATCCACTCCGGAACTCGCATATCACAATCGCTAGTCCTAGGTAACTGCAATTTGAAAGAAGGTGGACAGCTGTCCATTTATCCTTCCAAACTCGGACCTTTTTTCCATTCCCGATCACCCAGCGACACCCTTTTTTAAGGACCTCTTGCCCCTCTAGAATCCTCCTCCAACAATAACTGGAATGGTGACCAATTTTTGCCTCAAGGAAATCACACTTTGGTTAATATCTAGCCTTAAACAACCGAGCACCGAACGCTTCTGGTCTCTGCAGCAGAAGCCATGCCTGTTTAGCAAGCATGGCTTTATTAAACAGTTCCAGGCTTCGGAAACCCACCCCACCTTCAGTCTTCGATCTGCACAGCTTATTCCACGCCACCCAATAAATTTTCCGCTTAGCATCACTAAAGCCCCACCAGAATCTAGCAAGGCCCATCTCTATATCATAGCAAAGAGAAGTCGGTAATTTAAACAGTCTCATATGGTAATTAGGGATTGCTTGAGCTACTGATTTGATGAGAACCTCTCTACCCGCAAAGGACAGAAGCTTCTCCTTCCAACCTTTTAATTTCTTCCAAATACGCTCCCGAATGACGGGAAAATCACCGTCTTATTTCGACCAACCACCGCAGGTAAACCACGGTACTTCCCAGACGTAGCACCAAGCTCTACAGTAAGTTGGTCTTGTACTTCCTCCCTCACAGTTGCACTATAAACCAACTCCGTTTTTTGCACTATAAACAACTCCTAAAAAAGGCCATTCAACTCGATCATAAGCTTTGCTTATATCGAGCTTCAGCGCCATGTACCCCGGGAACAAAGGTGAATCTATGTCAATCCGTCAATGAATTCTAAATCTTTAGTCGACTCGTCCTTTGTCCTCTAGGTTGTACGTCAATCTATTTTCATCGTTCCTAGTATGCGTTGCCATTCTTTTTCTTCCCAACTCAAATTATGTTTCATTTTCTTCTCCCTTGTTAACGATCTATCACGTGTTTATTCTATCTATGATATTGCTTAGCGATCTCTATGACTTCGATAGTTTGTTGACTTAAATTAATTTTGTGAAGACATTTCTTCCGTCAATTTGATATTTTCGATAAGTTCTCTCATTCCATACAAAATACATACTCCGTAGTAATTTTTACGCTTTTAGGATCGAGTTTTTACTATCCACGCAAGTCAAAGTTGTCAATTGTCCTTGAATAGCAAAGCGGTTAACAGTTACTCAAAAACCTAAAAAGAATTCTAAATGGGGAAAATCAAACATAATTCCAGTCACCATTGCAAGCTCCCCAAATGGCAGATTCATTTCCCGAACAGATGAAACAACAAAAAACACACCAACATACATTAACAACTTTCACATTTATCCTCTTCTTCATCTCATTCCTTGTCGTCTTCCTTGTCTTCCTCAGCACTAACAACACTCTCAATCTCATTCTCTCTCCTTCTCTCTACAATCTCCTCTCACATTCTTCCAAAGATCCAAACTTTGTTCATAATAATCATTCCTCAGAAATACCCATTTCACAAAACTTGCAAAATTACACCAATTTTACACCAGAATTCAAAGATTCAAACTTTAGTGATAATAGTAATTTTAATGTTAATAGTGAAATCCAAGGGTTACCCAATTCAGAAACCCCAGCAAATAATTCTGGGGTTCTCTCAGATTTTCAATCACGATATAAAGATCCAAACTTTAATCATACCCAAGAATTACCCACTCCAGAATTTTCAAAAATTGTACCAATTGAGAAAAATGATGAAGTGGGTTTTGTTAATGAGCCTGTTGTTGATAAAGGGTTGGTTGAAAATGTGAAGAAAAGTTGTAATTTGTATATGGGAAAATGGGTTAAAGATAATGGGTACCCGATTTATAAACCCGGGTCATGCCCGTATGTTGATGAGGCATTTGATTGTCAGAGTAATGGTAGGCTTGATTCTGAGTATTTGAAGTGGAGGTGGAAGCCTGATGAATGTGATCTTCCTAGGTGAAATTTTCTCTCTCCTCAATTTTTATATAATGAATCTTGGTTTATTGTTGTAGTGTGATCTTTAAGCTATATGATTTTGTTTGATTTGTTGGGTACATTGTCAGAAGTGTGGATTAAATTTAGTCCTAGGTTAGGTTAACTTATGTGAAAGCAACCAAGCTATATATCTTTGTTCATATATGAAGCAAAATCATCATATTGCTTCACATTACATGCTTGGAATAATCTAATCTTGTTTCTGACATGTAATTATACAAGTGTGGAGTGAGATCCAATTTTATTATGATTGTCTTTCTTTAACAATCCTGTTCTTTAATGTTTCGCGATGTTATTTAATGTTTAAAAGCTTGGCATGAGAGTCACAGTTTCCCAAATAATGTCTTGATCAACATAAACAGGTTAAATAATCGGCTCAATAAGAACAGTTTCTGGAGTTGTTGATGCTATATGTGCCCCCATTAAAGAATGCGTAGTGAAATTTAGTTGGGATGATTAGGGAAGTATTACCTCATGTGATTACATTGCTGTTAAGCCGAATGGATGTTATGAAATGCAGTGGATTCTGAGATGAGATGGAATTGTTACTTGTCACTTCTCTTGAGTCTTGAATCTCTTCTAGCTGCATTGGAGTAAGCATGGGCTAATGCAGTTTTGTAGTCTCGAGGAGGCAACTATATGTCTATATCATCTAAAATCCACAAATTACTAGGACTACTGTTGCTGAGCATTATTTCATCCCCTTTTGTGATTTCCAATTATTTTGTTCTACGTCATAGTAGAAGCGATATTGCTTGATGGTCCTGAAGGGAACGAGGCTTATTGATTGGTTTAGCTATGAAGAAATGAGGTCTGTTGATACTTGAAAGCGCTCTTTGCATTTTATTACGATGCTATTGCTGTAGTAGACATATATTGACCACGGAAGTATGCAATCACCATTAGTATATCGAACTTATCCTAATACGCCAACTTGACGGAGATATGGACATTGCCTTTTTTCAACTTTGTTGGAGACATTGAAGTAGTATCAATGTCAACTCTTCTTTCATATAACATATCATGATATTAATCCTCTCTATATAAAAGGCACCCTTGCTCAGAATATTCTGATGTGCTTCAATGGTTAGAGCCTGAAGTCCATAATATTCGATATCTGGCTGAAAAGGGTAGTCCAGAATCTTTGGGGGACAATTGAAGTGAAATATAACCAGCAAGCTTGTCAGGGGTTAGCGCATTCCCAGTTCTGCTAATGTGGATACCAAGGGGTGACTAAATTGAAATATATTGACTTGCTTGATCATCAAAACCTTATTGTTTCATTAGAGAGGGAATTCATATTGGCCTGGCTACAGGGTCCTGTGTATTGATGATGAAGTTGTGACCCATATGTTGGAGAAATTTTATAGCGGACCATTTGATTGTGGTTGTGAGTCAATTTCTAAGATTGTGTAAGCTTTGACTTTTAAGATCAAAGCTATAGTTTTTAAATTTCCAGAACTTGTATGTTTTGATTCAGGCTATTACTTTTTTTTTTTTTGAAGGGATTCAGGCCATTACTTTAAGGTTGAGCTATTCCAATTATCTTAACAGTGTCTATCAGTTTGCGTTGTTTGGATTTAATAACTGAGGTAACAAGGTCGTTCTTTCCTCTGAAAGAATAGAAGACTCAGTGAGGATTATTCATACTTGTTCAGGAAAATAGTCATTGTAATGCAGTTGGTGTATTCTGGGTAGGCCTTGTGTATAATGATATAGCTCATCACTAAACCTGCTTCATTGCATATAATGGCTTGCTCTCTTCAGTGACCCAAGTAGACAATCAATGACATGAAGTGACAAAAGTTGCTAGAATGAGCCACATGTTTGTCTAGGCCATCAGTCTTACCTCTGGACAGAACTATCGCCAAATTTTGGTTACTGCTCCACCGTTGTATATAGCTTATGTAAACAAATGATAGAGTGAAATTAGGCTTCGAATTAGTGTCACTTATCACTTTATCAGGGCACTACTTTATTAGTTTATTTTTTTGGAATTTGTTACCTGACCCTTTGGTTCGGCTGCAGGTTCAATGCAACAGACTTCTTGGACAGACTTCGGGGTAAAAAACTGATGCTCGTTGGAGACTCAATGAACCGAAACCAGTTTGAGTCTATGCTATGTCTTCTTCGTGAAGGCCTGGATGATAAGAGTAAAATGTCTGAAGTCTATGGCTACAAAATTACCAAGGGGAGAGGTTATTACGTCTTCAAGTTCGTGGTAAAATGAAACTTCCTCTTTTTTCTTCCTTTCCCCCTACCGCCCCTGTAATCTTTCTTTGAAAGTCAAGATTATATACACTGTCATACTGACCATATTCCATATCAACTCTTTTTTCTCTGTAATACTATACTTCCATCCATGTACAACATATTTTGACATTAAAACAAATGTAATCTGGTCTTTAGAGAGCTAGGTTTCTGCCTGGTATCGAAAATTCATCTGCAGTAGAATCTTCTTCAAAACTTCCTATCCCCTGATTGTCGCATACTGTAATTCTAGTTTCGCGTACTGTTTGATAATCTGAACTCTTTTCGCAGGATTTCAATTGCACAATAGAATTCGTAAGGTCACACTTTCTTGTAAAGGAAGGAACCCGTATCAACGGACAAGGAAACTCGAATCCTACCCTGTCAATAGATAAGATTGATAAGACAGCTGGAAAGTGGAAGAAAGCTGACATTCTTGTCTTCAATACCGGGCACTGGTGGACTCATGGCCAAACTTCAAGAGGGTAGGTATGCGATTTTCCTCTACCCAGACATTAATACAGTGAAAATCTCTTAGAGTAAAATCTAGCAAGTAAGGGATATCTTATGATTGTAAATGGAGTGGAGAGGCTGGTCCGAGTATTTTTATAACTCACATGGGAACCTTTCAATTGTTGGTTGTTCCTCACCCCATGGGACATATTAATATATGCACATTGGTTTCCTGACATTACTCTTTCGCGGGTTTACTCTTATTAACCCAAAGCATATATCGTTGTCTAGATTCTGTTAGTAAATTCATAGTAATACAAGATTTCGACTCCTAGTTAATTACATATATATGTTGTCCAATAATATTCGCTGTTTACTATCTGTCCACTGTTTACTGTTTCTAGTTGGTTGTGTTTTTAATGATCCTGACATAGCTGTTTCTTGATGCAGGAAGAATTACTATAAAGAAGGTGACCATGTTTACCCTCGGTTTGACTCAGTCGAGGCTTACAGGAGAGCCATAAAGACGTGGGCTGAATGGATAGATAGAAATGTGCACCCTGCGAGACAAACTGTGTTCTATCGTGCTTACTCTTCTGCGCACTACAGGTATTTCTTTAAGGAACATTTCCTATGATCATCATGTCTTCGTTTGTGAATGTGCATCAGCATGGTTGTCCGCCTTTCTTTTCGGGTGTCTGCTTCTAAGATCTCCTTTTTGTGTATTCTCAATGTCAAACAATAGAAATGTGATTAAACTTACCATTTAATGACAATTCTTTTTTGACGGCCCCAGGGGTGGAGATTGGGACTCTGGAGGAACTTGCAATGGTGAAAAGGAACCTATATTAAGCGGAGCATTCCTGGATACATATCCATTAAAAATGAAAATAGTTGAAGAAGTGCTCCAACAAATGAAGGTTCCAGTAGTTTTACTTAATGTAACAAGGTTAACAAATTTTCGCAAGGATGGCCACCCGTCAGTCTATGGTAAGGTCAGGACCAAGGGAAAGAAAGTTTCCGCTAGAAAGCAAGACTGCAGTCACTGGTGTCTTCCCGGTGTTCCTGATGCTTGGAACGAACTAATTTATGCAACATTAGTTTTCCAACAGAAGGGTAACCCTCAAGCAGTAGGTTACCAAATTCAAGACTGACTTTAATCATTCTTCCCCCTTCTGTATAGCAAAAGTTTTCGTATGTCTGTGTCGGGATCACAGTTTGAAGACTGCTGGTGAATGCTGATGAATGTAATGGCTAATTATCCAGTTGGTGGAGTTTAAAAACGATACACCAGAATAGTACGAAGATGGTGTCGAGGTTTCCTGATTTCAGGTAGCTTAGCCCCAGGTTTGTTTTCTTTGTATTATTGTATACCAGTAGTCCAATACTATGAAGATCTCTTGGTCAATTGTGAATGCTTCGGTCGACCATTTTTACGATCTCAAATAGTCCGGCTCAATACATTTATTGTCTGACCAGTTTTTCGAGTAAATGAAAGATCCTTGAGACTGCTCGTGATTAAGTTCAATCATTTTTTCTTCTGTAGATTAGTTAATCGAATGAGAAAGCTGAGTTCGGGATTTTACCAAAACTGTCCAATTGTTCATTTGATAGGAAGGTAATGCTGTCAAATTGGTGTAGAAGACTAAACTGGATCCAGATGAAATTAGAGGCTCGTATGTGCCTCGATTTCAAATTAAAATCGGATGGTGCAAGCAAATAAGCCAGTATACTCTACTCATCTTAAGTTCAGAGAAATTAACGGTAAATTTGAGATGGGACGAAACAAAATGGAAAAAAAAAAAAAACCGGAAAATTCACGTGGTGACCCTAAGTTTTGCAAGATTGCACGTGGTGACTCAAATTTTAACTTTCTGTACACGCGTGTGACCCTGAACTATGCAATTTGTGCACGTGGTGACCCTATAATTTAACACCGTTAGAACTTCGTTAAGTTTTGCAATCACTAAGCTCTAATATCATCTTTTAGAGGTAGTAATTAGTTATTTACAACTCACCCTACATTAATTTAATATCATATTAACACATAATTAACTTCAATTAATTGAAGTTTTTTTATTAAAAAAGAATGATATTTGTAGAGTTATACACTTAAACGGGCGATTAGAGCTTAATTATGGCAAAACTTAACGGAATACTAATGGCGTTAAAATATAGGGTCACCACGTGCACAAAATGCATAGTTCAGGGTCACCGTGTGCAGAAAGTTAAAATTTGGGCCACCACGTGCAATCTTTCAAAACACAGGGTCACCACGTGAATTTTGCGGAAAAAAAAAATCCTACCCTTAAACTAAAAGGTGATAAAATTGTGTTCCATGACTTCCATCTGAGAACATCTTTTAAAGACGTTGCAAATACACTCTCCTTATAGTGAACAAAACATGACACCAATGCTCCATAGTATGAGGCAATCTCAGTCTAGAAATACTCGTAAATTTTCCTTAAATTTCCAAATAAGAAATACAATGACCATGAAAAACAAAACGGAAAACAAATCGACGAAACAGGGTAAGGAAATACACAGAAAAAATAGAATCCTACAAATGTACAAGGAAATATGGTGCTGCTGTGTAAATTTCAGATAGCTTAGACCCAGATTGTTTAGTTTGTATAACAGTACTGCGAAGATATCTTGGTCAATTGAGAACGCTTTCGTCGACCTTTGTTTCAATCTCAAATAGTCTGGTTCAATACACTCATTATGTGAACCGTTTACGAGAAAATGGCTCACGATCAAGTTCATTCCTATTTTTTTGGTTCAAATTGAACCATATGAAATACTTGCATGCTGAGAAGAATGAGAACTAAGTTACATTGAAGAAAATTGAATTCTGACTACAAGATTGAGCATAACTTATGTTTGCCTAAAGCTGCAACTAAAAATACAATAGAATAGGAAGTAATACATGGAGAGTGGAGCATTTGTTGATGAAATGCTGCAGCTTAGCCAACCATGGTGCGCTTTCGGCCCCTTTGTCTTACTGCAATTATTTGATAGAAGAGGTGAACAAACTTAAATTGACATGAGAGTATATGCGGTACAAAAGAGAAAAAGGAGGCAGTAGTACCTTGAGCTAACTTGTTCAGTGTGGAACACCATTGCTTCGAGGACTTCCTGTATGCAGCAAGCACTCTCTCCATCTGCATGAAGGTGCAATAGAGGGGTCACTATTAATATGCAGCATTTCCAAATTCGATAAATTGTCATCTTCTTCATCACAGGATATAAGTAAACCGATGAAGTTGAAGAGAAAGCGTAGTGACAGAAGAAATCAAAGATATACCACATTTCCACATGAAGAATGCATGGAAATTAAGGCCCGTTCAAGCACATACAAGTCCACTGCTTTGTCTTCAGGTAGGGAAGATATGTAGCTCAGACCAAAGTCAATCAACACCTGATACATACCATGGACAGAAGTAAGAAAATGTGAAAACTCATTTTTGTGATCTTCACACACCAAAGAAAAGTTCGGCTTCTTCCTTTCTTTACACTTGGAACTATCAGAGCGAAGCTCACCAGTTGATTGGTGTCCTTCCTTATCATCATGTTCGATGTTGTCAAGTCCCCATGTATAAGGCCACCATCATGCAGTTTTGCGATTTTGTCTCCTATCTGTGTAGCAAGATCCAGTAAGCGTTCATCTACTACTCCAGTCGCACCAAATTCAAGAAATACTTCCTTAACCATAGGACCTTCGATGAATTCAAATGTCAGAGTATGATGCACAGAGTCTACTGAGAATAAAACTGGAGTTGGGACGCCTAGTTTTCTGGCTTTTGTCATACATCTAGCTTCCTGTTGAGCAAGAAAATTTCAATGGCTCAAAAAAGCCTAGTTTATTTTATGATACACAAAGGACGACTCCAGTAGACAACATACCGCATTTAACCGTTTGAGTGTAAGCTTTGTATCCAGAGATGGATGCCTGTACTTTGAAAATCGCTCCTTTATGATACACCTCCTTCCAACAAAAGCTGATTCGAAAACTCTCTGATAACAGAAGGGGTAATAATGATATTGTGAGTACAAGACAAAGCAGAGCTATATAAAGCTGCTCCAACCCAGGTGGCTAAAAAAAAGGGGGACAAGAGAGTTTGATTTGGTGCCCTTGTGTTGGAAGACTAACATAAAGAAAATTGCATCTGGTAAGGGCCTCAACATAATTAGGTTCGTAAGTGACAACCAAGGACATGAAAGTCGGGGAGGCAAACACAGGACAGTTCGAAATCGTCGGACTAGTCAGGCAATAAAGAAAGCGTAGGGACTTCAGAACAGAAACTGTAATGGAATATAGAACTCACAGCTTCAGCGCCTTGCTTTAGCAGAACGAGGCCACTCTCTTTTCCATCACCCTCCATCTCCATCTCCTAAGACAGTTGCTTAGCTACAGAAAAATAAAGGATACAACAATAAGGTAACCTCGCCGCAAATATATGCCAAGCTGAAGCAGCTGCAAGTACGGATTAGAATAGATAAGGCCAACTACACAGAGAATGACCAACACCCATGGAAATTCCATGATCACAATGTGAATGGTTCTTGTAATTTCTACGAATTTTCCAAACTAATTTGATCCAGAATTAGGCCACTGCTGCAAATAAATCAGACCAAGAGTGTGAAGTTCAGAATACCACACAACATGACACTAATTCACGGCACAACCCCAGTTCCATTAGAGACACTCACACAACATTACATCAAGGAACTCACTGTTCTGCTTCTGCATTATGTCTCAACAAATATTCGTATAAAACCAGCAAGCTAGCTCAGCATACAACCACGAATCATACAATTCGCCAAACAGCATAAACCAGCCAGCTCAGCATACATACAATCATGAATCATACCATTCGCCAAGAATCATAAACCAGCAAGTTCAGCATAAACCAGCTAGCTCAGCATACAATCATAAATCATACAATTCGCCAACTCCTA
The DNA here is from genome assembly GCA_038382645.1 of Spergularia azorica. Taxonomy (NCBI): domain Eukaryota; kingdom Viridiplantae; phylum Streptophyta; class Magnoliopsida; order Caryophyllales; family Caryophyllaceae; genus Spergularia; species Spergularia azorica. Next base: position 4,122,525 of record JBBYHQ010000014.1, read on the forward strand.
CAAAACCAGCAACCTCAGCATACAAACAAACACGAATCATACAATTCGCCAAATCGTCTAATCAGGGCCGTCTCGTAAATCGGAGGAGCAACCCTGTGCAAGACTCTAATAAGGGTTTCCTGCTAAACCAAATTATTTGGTGAAATTTCAGAATTACAAAATGCAAAAAATTTCTAACTCAATTTTCCCAATTGTTTCCCAATACAACAACGACCTAAACAGACAGGAAACCCATCAATCAGATTACAAACTCTTCAGTACCTTTACTTCCATTCCCGCAACTCAAACAAAGACTTCACCGAGAAGTTTCAAACTAAAACTCACCATTTAATTCAATTAAAGAAATCATAAATTTGATCAAATAGGGAAAAAAGGATTTGAACATTTACCTGTGCAGTTGCTAGGTTGGTTTGGGCGAAAATTGAACGATTTTTTTGGGGTAAAATTGCTCAAAATTTATTCGAAGATAGATGGATGCGGCGCAGGTGGTATCAACAGGATCGACGGTGGGGAGGGGCGAGGTGGAGACGGCGGCGGTGTCGCTGCGGCTTGTAAAGCGACGAACGACGGTGGTGGCGTCGTGGTTAGGGGCGGCGGTTTTAGAGGGCGGGGAGGGGGAGAGGGGTTTTGAAGAGGTTTAAGTGTTTTAACCGTTCAACTGTTGAAGTGGCTGGACACACGAGCTATGAAGCACCGACACCTCTCTATGTTACGTGTTAGTGTAGGTGTGTGGAGTGGATGTATGGTTTTGACGTTGGGAGGATACTTGTCGAACATGATCGGTCTGGTGTTCGTTTCACACTGTTTTTAGTTAGAACTCTTAGAAATCAGAACGCAAAATCGGTTTTTTCGCGTAAAGAAACACTAGTTGGACACTTGTATACCTCCTAAATACTTTTAGGACACTAAAACATAGGAGTATATAGAAGACACTAGCATTTAGGTTAAAGTAAACATTCTCATCTAAAAAAACTCGTTTTTCATCCTGTCACATCTTTAAAAATCGCACGTCTCTTTTCTTTTTCATTAAAGTTGTATGACTTCTGTCATGAGTTATTGTTGATGGTTATCATTTTATTTGTCATGAACAAAGTATTTGGTTTTCTCTAACGATTATTTGAGAAAATTTAACGACTTTTTCATTGTGTTTTTGAGCTTTTTTCTTTAACGACTTTTTTAAGCTTGTTTTAGCTATAACTTCTTTTATTTTCAATTTTTGTGAGAGGTAAACATTGTTCATTCAAAGATAAAAATCATGCCGCATTTACACGTATATTCGATATAGTAGTCCCTTAACTCAGGTCCACTACATACAGTGACGGATCCATGCCTTAAGGTACGCAAATTATACCATGCTCCAAGGAGCACAAGGAGTATGGTGATCCTCCTCACAATAAAGGAGTGGGAACCATACTTAAATGATTTTTTTATTTTTTAATATATGGTCCCCACTCATCTATTGTGAGGAGGACTACCATACTCCTTGTGCTCCTTGGAGCATGGTACGCGGACACCGGAAATTTTTTCGAAAACGCACATTTTTAGCCTAAAGTTCGTGAAAAGTTCCCTTAAAAAGATAGGGGGACACCGAAAACATATATTAGGACACCGGGAAATATTTTTTTCTTGATCCGCCACTGACTACGTACCCATTAAAAGGTAAGCTATCCTTGACATTCTGGCCTTGAAAGCTTGAACCTGTTTCCTTGCGGTTGAAATCAGATCACTTTAGCCCTCTCAGTGTTGATGTTTGAAGTTGATGATACGATTGTACCCTTATACTTCTATTACTCAAATGGACGGTGCCATATTTATCAGGCCTATTCTCTTCTGCAGTCACACGACAAAGAACAACCGAAAGCAGCTCACTGAAAAAACTCGAGTTCAGGCGAAAATAATAGGCAGTAGGGGACCCTAGTGTCTTTATTCACTTACCTTCAAAAAAAAAAAAAAAAAAAAAAAAAAAAGGAAAAGGCAGAAAATTCGCAATTTCTGCTTCTCCATCACCGGAGTGGTTATTATGGTCTATAGTTAAAATCAACATTGCATCTGCATCTGTGCTTGATTTAGTTCGTTTGGACTCTGAAGTACAACTGTAGACAGTATTAACGATTGACGACTGTTTCTCTTATGCCATGTGCTTTGCACTCAATTGTATTGATTTTCACTGATATTCAATGCAAAAACTCGGGTAAGACGATCTAGATGTAATCAGGCTACCTCTGAGGGACAATGAGCTGGCTCGTAATTCTACTAATTTACTGTGAGAACGTGCATGCTGCTATAAGTTTGTACATGAACTGATGTAAATCAGAAGGTTCCATAAACAGCACAGGTATAATCCATATAAATTACACCGACTCCAGTAACCTCCATTTTAATTACAGTGAAATCTCAATCAAGAAAAACAGTTGAACAAGAGAAGGATCTCTCCCATCTCCACCAACCTAAGAATCGTGTATCTGCTGCTTAGGTTTGACGGTAACTTTACAATAAAGACGTCTAAGCCCCGAATTCTCTTGTAAGAAGTAAAATTTGACCTCATACTCCTACAGTCCTACATGGGTTTGTACATGCCACAACAAGTCAGGAGAGAGACAGCAAGTCTCCCACCACGTGAGACTCTTAATGAATGATGTGGAAGTTGATCACACTGATTACCATACACGTCCAACGACCCAGCTAAGCTTCTTCTTCAAGCTTGGGTCCCATGGTCAATGTTATCTCAATAGATATGCTAACCACTTCAAAGTACAGTGGGTAACAAACCCTGTAATCTCCACAGTTCCAGTTCTGGCTTCACCATCTAACAGACCACCAAAGATTACACACATAGGTTGGTTAACTTGATTAGAGAAACTGTGAGATTTCCCGTGGTCTCGGATTTAAAGTCAAGTAAGAGCGATAATACATATGATTACGCCTGAGTCAAGCCAATAAAACACCGATAAGCAAAGACATAAGACTACCAAAGAGAGGTTTTTTCAATATGATGAGCAAAGAAATAAGACTACCAAAGATTTGACATGGATTCCTATAGGTTATTCACTGGCCCATCCTTTTCTGGTAGTCATTTCTCCTTCACATGATAGTAGGAGTATTCCTATGATTAGGCATGGTTTTGGACTTTAGGCCATAACATGTCAGAAAACTTCTCTATTGAAATTCACGAGATATTCTGTCATTTAAGATCATGTTCAATCATAGGAATGATTCAAAATAAGAAAGGTTTCAAGATTGCAGCTATTGCAGAAAGAGAGAAATCCAAGTGTAATATTATTCTATAGCAGAAGAATGGATATATTGAATCAAGTATCATTCTAATTCAATTCTACTCGGGTTTATAAATTCGAGTATTCTCATGGCTAACTTGACATGCAAATGATATATCGTTCTTTTCATATAGGATAAAAACTGTTTTAACCTACACAATAAGACAGTATTATGCCTACCCGTTTTACAGACATCCAATCACTCTTTGAATTAGTTGAAACTGAGTAATCATGATGGTCCGAACCCATCAAATAATTGTGGGTCAAGTGGTCAAGCAAAACTAATAAGTTGTCCTCTATTTATAAGGGCATCATTATGTGAGTACTCTCTTTCTAAGGACATTATAATCAGAGGCTTCCCTGATTGCTCCCAACTAGCAAAATGAGACATTCTCATATGATTATTTACTGCCTCACTATATCTACTCTTCTCATTGAAGGCACAAGCTTGTGCTCTCCTCTTTCCTATGTCAGTTCCTCCGGCTACGAAGTTCAGGAAAGAGTACCAAGGAGAGCTTTGAGGACTCATCTGACGCGAGAGCACGAAACTGGACGAGCTGAGGTGAGTTCATGAGTCGATTTCAGTTTCATGCTATTGTCAGTGACTCAGTGGTATAACCAAAGAAACTTTTTATCTCATTAGTTCTAAATTATGCTCCGTAGATTACTCTAAAAAAGTTGTTAAACTGAGAAATTAATTTCAGTTGGTAATGAAATAGAAGTGTACTTACAAATAGGTCTGCCTTCAGATAAAAATGCAGGATTCAGATGACAGGCAACGCTCGACCAACAATGAAGAAAACGACACTGATAATGCTGTCCACGATGATGAGTTGGTCTACCACATTGATTATCATGGTGTGTCTACTCACCCTGCCCCAACTCCTAAACATCCACGGCCATAGGATACCGCTACTCCGCCTGTCGACAGCCTTATGCTACAAGGCTGACATTTAACTGTATTGCATACTTGTAACATGATATAGCTTGATCGATGAGATCCTGTTTCATAAGTCTCATACTATCATTCTCAAGTTAAACAATCAGAACACATCTTTTGGATATAACGAGGGACTTCAGCTAGTCGCATACCTGCTAGTTTCTCATCACTAAGCAGTGTGTGATATCTCCATGGTATTTGGTCGACGAATAGCTAGCTGATCACACTAAGTTAAAAACCAGGAATCCATATGTAGCTAACAATGCAACGAAAGCATTCCATTCATATACTGCAATCTAGCTTCCTTGTACATATTGTGCAAATCTTTGAATCTCCCTCTTGCATCATCATAAAGAACTTCGTTACAAAATTTTGCCTTGACATGGGCAAATGCAGCTTAAGCGTTATTTCTGTCATCAACACAGGATACGTTCTTGCTAATTTCAGCCAGAGTAGAATCAAACATATTGTGATCAATTGTATCTTCCTCTTTAAGATGTTGGAGCCATCTGAGCCAGTTATACGGATATTCATTTCTCTGAATAGCTGTTCTCACAAAGTTCACAGAATCTGTAAAGTTAGCCAACTCAAGGATTTTGTTAGTCACCTGGTTGAAAAGAGCTCTTTGATTGTCATCAAGCCAACCCTCAGTATCTGGAGGCAAGGAACTAGCTGCCACCAAGCAAGCTTTCCGAAACACAGGCTCCGTTCGGCTAATTAACCTGATTGCAACATGCAAGATATTCACTGAAATAACTTGCAAAATCCCAGACGTGTCAGAGGAAAGTTTATCACTATGCTTTCCACAGCTCCATCCATGGAGGGCAACATGTGCAAATCCTTCCCACCTGTTACAGTCATAAGCAGTTTAAGTCATTAGAATAGGCAACTAATTTCCAAAGGTACTAGAATAAGATGCCGGTAAGCTTGGGGTTTACAACAAACATATTCCAACATGCCCGATACTTGAGCTCACAGAAGAGAAACAGAAAAATTCATCTAAGCAGGCTTTTCCTACATCAAATTAGACACAGATCACTTCTTTAAATGGAAAAGTAGGATCAACAAAATTTCTTACCACAACAACAATTACAACATTACCCGAGTGCCTTAAAGGCTCCCGTTTATGGGGAGGTACGGGGTCAGATGTACACAAATCTTAGCCTCATGTTTTTTTTTTTTGGGACAAAGTCTTATCACTATGTTAAAACATAGAGAGACATCTTTTGGATGACCTATCATGAAAATTGTGTCTAAAATCGCACCGAATGACTGCTAGTTCACAATTAACAATACAAGAAGCATGGACAATTTTGTGAAGCAAACAACATTTCTCAGTCCCAAAAGACTACTTTTCAGTCTTCATCCTCTCCTCCTCTAGACAAACTCAAGGATTCAAACATTATAGTTATAGGCACGACAGATGACTTTCTTGATCATTGAAACAGACAGATCACTTTCTTGATCATTTAAACAGTTATGGTCCTTTTGAACATATAAACTATAGGTTTTTATCTACAAATATTATCTCTTTGTTGAGTAAGACAAATCATAATTCGTCCAGTGGATGTAGCTGCTTGTAGAGGAGAATTTGATAATATCTTTACGTTGAATACTTTAGATGATGATCAGCTGCAGTGTCACATATTGCCAAAAGAAGAAAGGACAGAGAGAGAAAGAAGCTAAGCAATTAGAAAATGAGTCGGCAAAGAGAAAAGAACCTCAGCTCATCATGCATCATACTTGATAGGTCACATACATTCTAGATACAGACTATGATTACCTAAGATTGGCATGGGTGGCTAAAACACTTAATATGTCAATCAATTAGACAGAACGCATCAGGATGAGCTGACACTAGGTTCAACAGAAAAATGGCTAAAGAGATTAAAGGCACAGTTTACATGTTGCATCAGGGTTGAATAGTCAGTGCTTTCTAACTTCTAGCCATTTACAATTTGTTAGGATGGAAAATTAGGAGGTGAAGGGAAGGGAAAGGAAATGGAGAACCAGAGGGAAAATTGTAGGGGATGAAGATGAGTCCATTCAATAACCAATGTCTGGAGAAGTAACTTCAATAGAGTAAAACGGAAGGGAGAGAATTTGAAGGAGCTATTTTCCCTTCAACAACAACAACAACAACAACAAAAACAACAGCAACAACAACCACCAAGCCTTATTCCCAAAATGCTTTGGGGAGAAGGAGCTAGTTTCCCTTCATTTTAAACAAATTAAGTCCTTCCAAAGTTGAAACGATTTGGAAGTTAGAAATTTCCACTCAGAATTGACATGTGTTTTTAATTGACATTGTACTTTCTGGTACTAGTGCATATCAAGCCACTCATCAGTGGTCACAGATTCACAGTAGTAAACAATATGCATCCACTCATCAAGGGATCAATAGTAACTCCCATGGAACGGCCGAACTCCATGCTGGGTTACAAGTAACTCTTGATCAATAGAGGACCTCTGTTCACTCAACAATGTATGTTTATGTCTAAACTGCAGGGATGAATTTAGAATTATGGCTTCTATGTACAGCACCTTTGCCGTGAACATTTTCCCTTCCTTTCCTCACTTCATCAATTTCAAATCCAAAGAGGGACTTTCCTCCCCTCCTTTCCCCTCTCTTTCCTTTCTCTCCAATTCTCTCTATCCAAACAAACTGTAACAGTTGTCCACAGGATTAATTAAGGACAGTCTGCTACAGCACAAGCTGCCAATAAAAATTACTTGGTAGTATAAAACTATAGAATAATCTTTCAAATTACTACTTTTAATTATCATAAACACTTGAAGAAAAGATAACTTCAAAAAAAAAAAAAAAAAAAAAGTTGAACAAAAGCAACATAGCTAAAAATGATACTCCCTATGAACTTGTTACTGAAGGCAAGCTTGCAAAGGATGCTTATTCAAGAGGACTTAAAAAGCTCCAGTAGGGAAGTGATCAACAGGGAGAAAAATGCAAATATCCGGAAAAGAAGAAGGCTTAAGACAAAAGAGTTGGGAAGGCCGGAAGGAGAATCCAGTATTTAGAGGTTACCCAAAATCTGAATCAATTGGAAGCCCCCCAGATTATAAGGCCCTCTTCTTCTGTTAGTAAATCATTTGCTTGATACATGTACCATACCTGGATTTCTTTGTCAACATATGCTACACCCCATCAGGGCCTCAGATGCCCACTTGATGACTTGAATCATAAAATCTCCAAGACCAAACTGATATTCTCCATCTTGGATCATAAGATCCCAGTTTAAAATGAATAATTATACTCAAAACTAATAGTTACATACTTACATGAAATTTCATAGCCTAAAGGAATTAGTATTTTAAGTATTACGATGACAACAATATATGACGTTTTCAAAGCCCAGTAAAAATAAATTCCACGTCACTATTGAAGCTAGTAGCTGGCTTATGTTCTGTTATTCAACTCCAAAAAACATGATTAGAAAAAAAAAACAGATTACCATACGTTTTGTTTTACGTGAAGATTAGAATAATGATTTATGCATACACATACTACACCCACTTTGAGAGAACTAGTTAATTTTCGAAAGTAAAACCTCACACAGTTTAAGTTACAGGCACCAAACTCTAATCCGTGCGAAAAAAGCATAAAACTAAAACCAAAATAAAGCTAAAGGCACATCCAAAAACTTCTCAAACTGGGCCCTATTTTGTGTACAGATAGAGTACTTTCTTATAATCACTGCTACACATACTCTCGATTTTCTTTGTCTTTAATTTCAACATTTATAAAATCTGTTATTTCAACATGAGTGCTTACAACGAACCCTAGATACGGCCTGACTATTAGCTGATCAGCCAACTACATTATGAGTTAAGTACACTAGCAATGACATGTTCAGCATGTCTCTCTTAGGATAAGGTATGTACATTCCAACTTCCAAAGTGATAGACATATTACAGCAGAGGAGAAATGAGAATCTGATGAAGGTCAGAATCTCTAGCATAATTTCAAGTTTAAATTCTGTTGATAAGTTTAGTTAAAGAGTCGCATCCATGAACACCTCCTCTAAAGGGCATCTATAGTATGAGACAACCCATAGACCATGCAAGAGTTCTACTCCAACAGAGGCACCAAAAAACAACGATAAAGCAAAACACCAAACTTACTCCTTTCAAGCCACAAGAGTATAATCATCATAAAATGGAGTATATATGTTTACTTTGTATTTGTTTGTTGTGACATCACGAAAATGTTGTACTACCTTTATATCTCCATTTCTATTTTCTAGGGCTATGAATTAGTTAATGACAATAAGTTGTACAAAAAAGATATCATAGAATTAGTAATACAAAATGCCGTCAAAATTTATGTTTTTTTTTTTTTTTTGGTAAGTAATAAAATGCCATCAAAATCAAAACCAGAAAGCTAAAAAAATCTCAGGCTGCTTCTTTAAGGTTATCAACCACAGACACCTTAGATTATTCAAGCATCAAACACTGGACGAACCACAGAAAGCCTATATTTTAAACAGCCAAATCAAACGAAACCATTGTTCAACTCCCTATCTTCATGGAGACAAAGGCTAGCAATCTACCATCATGCATATCATAGTAAATTCCTATGATAAACTGCACGATGTCCCAACACTTCACAGCTATTCCAATCAGAATTGTATAAGCAGCTCTAGCAATGAGGATATCTAAGAACTTACTCAAAAGGAGGCTGAACCTCAATGGCCAGCGTGAGATGTGCAGAGAATTTGATATTTCTGCTGATTTCACTCAGATTTGAAACAGTATGTGCCTCATGAGCAAAACCTCTAGGGATATAGAGGACATCACCTTCTCTCAATAATATCTGTTTGCTTTCCATGCGCAATTCTTGTGGAACCTCATGATGCTCATAAAGACGAGGTAACTGAACAACTGGTCTTGAGAAAACATTCCATTCTTTGGTCCCACGAAGTTGACAGACAAATACACAGTGATCATCACAGTGGCATGCTAAGCCTTGAGAACCAGGCGGTGTAACATATAAATTGGCACCTACTGATGGTTGACCAAATAGATTAGCAACTAACTTTGTAATAGCAGCAATGTTTTTTAGACGATACTCCATGCCACGCATAGCTACAGTATATCCCTCTCGGTATGCTGCCTCACATTTTAATATGTCATCAGAAGAGAAAAATTGGGAATCTAACGTGCCCTTGCTTGAATTTCCGTTGAAGTAATGCTTCTCAATTTTTGAATTCAACTCTGTTTTAATAACACGGAAGTCCTGCTGATATATCACTGGAGAACCAAGTGTATCTCTTACATCGTGGAGAAAATTCAGCGCATCTATTTCATCCAAAGCCACAGGAGGGCAAGAAACCATTCCTCGTAGGAGAGATGAAAGAAATTCTGGTACTCTTTCTTCACTGAGTACTGAATGCATAAATGAGCTGAAAACATCAGGAGGCTGATCCATGTCTCTTAGTTGTTTCCTCATCAGAAAAGGAGATGATTCACAGTGTTCGGACATAAAGGTCTTGAAATTTGAAGCCTCAGTCCCAAAAAGATGACCTATAACATCATTAGACGGTATGGCACAGATAAGACCAGGACCAGGAGAATACATGGAGAGCCTAAAAATACTTTCTGCCAGATTGTACACAGTTATATTGCTTAGGTAGCAGCATTTGGCTCTAGATTATTTCACAATTTCGGAAGCTAGCAACTGCTTATGCACATTATACCATATTTCTTTCCAGTGAGGAATTACAGCTTCTATTAGCTTCCTCGGAATCCTTCTAAGCTGATCACTATCACAAAAATTCGCAAGAGTCACAGCAGCATTAAGAAGTAAAAGTGGAACTTCATCTTGACTAAGTACAGCACCAAGGTAAAGATCACCACCCTTCTTCACAGTAACGATAGAAGTTGATGCTGCCAAGGCTATTTTAACCTGAAGAAACCTAAGCCTAACACGCATCACATTCAATCATGAAACTGTAACATGGATGTCATCACTCATCAGTACATATCAAAACACTTAGCAAGCATCGGAAACAAAAGATAACGAAACAAAGTTCTGAACTTCAAATACTTTAGATTTAACTATCACCTTTTTTCTCCAAAGAGAAGGGCTACAAGAGCACATTAGCACATAAATAGAAAGAACCCACTACACAACAACCATAAATCAATAACCATAGCTTCTAACTTATAAGCATCTACTCTTCAACTCTCAGCATATCGAAAACAATAAAAGCTTTCCCATATGCTAATTCTATGCACAATTGCTTCCCATGATTCCATTCAATGACAGACTGACAGTTACCATCTATGTGGTATGAATCATTTCCGCAATTCGCAATCCTCAACAACGAATGGTTACTCTGAACACACACACACCTCTCACAGTGACAGTCTAAACAAGTACATGCTTTCAAATTTTAGCCAAAACCAGAACACCCAAATTTACAATAGAAACAACATTCTAATCAATTGCAACTTCAATAATCACATACGAATCACATTTCAGCAAGACCATTCTAATCGAAGTAACAAATTTAATAACAAGAGAGTAAATTCAAAGAAATACTCACAGAATATATTCCAAGCCAAAAACATGGAGCAATCTTTGACGGCCTAAACAAGTGACAGAAACATCCAACAAAACATTAACCAAATCCCTCTTCAAAACCAACTTATCATCACACCCAACAATCTTCAAGAGCAAGCTTTTCAAAATCACCCCATCTTGAGCAATCATCTCATTAACCTCAATAGAAACAAGTGACAGAAACCCAACAATTTTCGCCACGGTTCCGATTATTTCCTTGCAAAACATCATCTGAGGGATCAAAGCAAAGATAGTGTTGAGATGGGTTTTTAGTAGTGATGATGAAGATGAAGAAGAAGAGGAGTTTTGTAGAATGTGGAGGAGTTTGGCTGAGCATGACTTGAGTATGGGTAAAGAACAGGGGTTTTCTGGGGTTTTTAGGGCTGAAATTAGGGTTGGAAGAAGGATTTTTAGGGTTTTAGGGATGGTGATTTGGGGTTTTTTGTGGGGTTTTGCTGCCATTGTTGGGGTTTTGGAGCTCAGGTTTGTGTTCTTGTTGGGGGGTGAGTTACTTCTAAGTTCTTACTTCTTTTTCGGCTTCAACATCACATTTCCTTTTTGATTTGCACCATCGAATTTAGACTTTAGTCCCGATCGGAATTGGAAACTTATATGAAAAGTCGCATCAAACTCGAGATGTCTGGTTAAGAATTGAACTTCGAAAATGTACTAACTTTATTATTTATGCATTATGAGTTCAATTCATTTTTGTTTGGTTAAAGAAAAGATAGAACTAATTGGCGTTTTCTCAATGGTATTCTTGAAACAAGTAGGTGATCTTTTTAATAGGTTGATGAAGTGCAACTAGACTAAATTTTTAGTTTTATGAATCGTTGTTAGCGAAATTGTTCTCTTATGTACTAGGGAACGATTTACCATAAAAAAAACAAAGGTTTTGTTGGACGATTTTTACCATTAGCGGAATTGTCCTCTTACATTTAAAAGTTGTCAGTGGTGAGATGATCAATATCTAACTATGCTCTCTTTACTAAAAAAAACCGAAAACGTTATTAGACCTTGGAATGGTAGTTAACTCCCTTGGAATGGTAGTTAACTCCCCTAACAAAATCCAAGGAACGTTTGCTTTCCTTGTGAATATAAAAACAAGAACAAATGAAAAACAAGAACAAATGAAAATCACTATTTACTTTCGATGGAGGCGGAATGAGCATTAGCATACCAGTAGGTCTTGTGTGAAATGGTCTCACACTAATTTATTGTGAGACCATCTTGCTTTATTTAAATGGTGCCCTCTTTTACATTCTTAGTAACCATTATACTTCTTTTAGTGATTGTTTTAGTCTTATGTAAGATTAAATTGCTCCATATAAAATGAGTAAATGAGTTCTTTCATAAATTATGCCTAATTTTATATTTTGTTACCCTTTTAAATCACAACTTATGTGGTTAAATCGTAAACTAACAAGATCACTAAAAACAATATAATGGTCAAGATCAATGTTAAACGGTTCACTTTTTAAACAATTAAATCCGTCTCACAATAAATTATCGTGAGACCGTCTCATATGAGACTTGTTGTTAGCATACACTAGTACCTACCGCAAATGTCTCGTAATTTTATTTCACAATATCTCAATGGAGACGGTATCACTACAATAGGACTGCGTACAAGTTATTGTGCGACCAATAATTTATCGTGAGGCCAATAATTTAATTGGCTTTCGCAAGCCCGACAATTGCTCCAGATTCATCAACAGTTACAGAATCATATCTCAAGAAGAAATCAGCCAGGAACAAGCATGCAGTGAGTAACATAGTCTTTACCTGCACACTGCTTATTCGACGTGCTAGGAACGCTACTTTGTGGCCCATTTGACCAATACAAATAATCCAACATTTTGACACCCTTTTCTCCCACAAATCTATCATGCACAAAACTCTCCGGCTCATCAAACACCTTTGGATCCCTCATCACAAGCTTTTGGTACCCACAAAGCAACTCACCCTTCTTCACCTCGAAACTCGACTCGTGATTCTTCAACACAAAGTCAGTCCTAGCCCGTCCGTACTGAAGTGGTACGGGCGGGTTCAGGCGGAGTGTTTCGTACACGAATGATTGAACGTACGACATCTCCTTCACCGCACTAAAACTTAACAAAGTACTCGACGTACATTTTTCCCGAACCTCTTTCCTCAAGATATCTTGAACTCCACCTTTGTTTTCCCCTAGAATCTTGATTAGGGTCGGGAAAAAGACCGAAAAACCCCCGAACGCATTAAACCCTAGCATGAAAATCAAATTATGGATAGCTTCTTGTTCACTCAGCCCGAATTCCGTTTGACCCCTACGTACCATTGTTTTTCCTTCCTTAGCAACAAAACTAGCAATTTTGTTGTAGTCCCCTTTAACCAAGAAAAATGGGTATGCAAAAGAATGTAGGAAAATCTCTTCCAAAGGTTGGAATAAACCAATGTTAACAGTGGGTATAAGTTGTACGGCAAGCCATTTATCGAGCATAATATGACCCGATTCGCTCATTTCGGGCGAATAGTTAGCCGGATCCCCTCCGACTATGCTCTTAGCTAGGAAGTTGAAGAGAAACTTTTGTAAAGGCGTGAACAAGCTGGCCATACCATCTTTAGTGAGTGACTGATCAATTGTAGTCCACATTGTGTCTAAGCTTGATACTAGGGAAGACACCCATACACCTGAGCTTTTCTTGAGAATGTCCATTGCAAAGCCCTTGAGCTGTCGCATTATTAGATGCATTTCCAAACCGAAAATGCGTTAGTAGCTAAAATGTATTGGTACATAGATAAGCAGCTAATGATACAGGACAATGTTATTTATGTTTAGTAGACTTGGTCGAAGCTAAAAACACCCCATACATTTTCATCCTTTTTCCTGAAATTTGTGCTCTTTAGTCATGTTAGAGTTTACAATTTCATTCTAGAATATGTTAGATTTCAAGATTTGTCACTATCCTAGTCATTGGCCCATCCGTTGAAGATAGACCATCCACTAGTTCTAGGATTTCCAACCCAAAAACCAAATAAAAATAAACGAACTAGACGACCTAATAAACTCATCTCCACTGGTATAATTTTTATAATTTTTGACAAAATACTTTTTTATGAAATTGAAAGTCAAAACTTGTCTCGTAATTTGAAAACGTCATATATATAGAAATGGATGGAGTAGTATATATTAAGCACTAAAAACAATAGAAACAGAAGAGCACCGTTGTCCTTTTTTTTATTATTATTTATAGCACGGAACGCGTGTATATTACTCTGTATGATTTATTTATGATTGTATGAGCTGGCTAGGCAAGATATTTTAGCTAGCAAGCAAAGATGCCTCGAGTATGAACTCTTGCCTAGCGCACAAAAATAATCTAGAAGAATTGAAGTTAGTCATAATAAGGGGGTTTTATCTGAACCTATAAAATCGAATGAGTAGTCTTTTTTAAACGATAAATTCATAAGATGATGATAAATGGAGTCGACATTTTTAAATATTATAGACGTAACAAAATACTAGTACACTATACACTACCATACACCTTTCTAGTGAACATAAATATGAAGTGAACCACTAAGAGTTGGATTGAGGCGATTTTCAAAAAAAAAAAAAAAAAAAAAAAAAAAAAAAAGAAAGAGTTGGATTGAGGCGAAGTTAAATTTTTAAAGGTTGGAGAAGGCCAAGTTCTACAATTTACCTATTTTTTTAATACGGAGTAATGATTTTAGTTCCTTTGTTGTAGTAAAACGTATGATATTACGAGAATCGTCTAGGGTTGGCCTTAATTTTGCTAACCAATGTTTAAATCCTAACTTCATTCTGCTCTGCGCCTCTGCCCTTTATCAGATCGACCATTAAACTTTTAGTTGGACTCAGAGAGGTGACAAATTGAAGATCAGATACAAATTAATGAACGTACGTAGTAGTACTATTATATTACCTTAGCGTGTTGTTCTTCCGTTGGATCAAGATAAGCACAAACTCTCGTATTTCCGGTGAACTTACACTAGGCATGAAATCACCAACAAGAATATCCTTCTTGTCAACAACATCCATATCAAAGAGATGAGAGAAAGACTGGCAATCGAGAACCGCGATCACATTCGGGTTAACTCCGGCGAAGAAAGGAAAACAAGGAGGAACATTTGTCCTAAACACGCTACTATTATGCTTCTCCATCCTTTTCCTAAAGAACTTATCTTGGCCTTGAAACCAATTGTAGTCTAGCCTATCAGCTATCGGTCCAATTACCGGCAAACCATGGCTTCCGGGAACAGTCCGGAGAGGCAGGTTGTTCCCGGATGGCGGTGGCGTAGGCGGGGTTATGGTGGCGGGAGTAGGGGTTGGCATTTTGGCGGTAATGGTTAGCATTTGGACCATCATGGTGTGATATTGCGCATATGAGAAATTGAGTAGTAGTGTTTGTTGGTTTTTTGCTCTTTTTGTACGTGTTATGTTGAATAATGCATGTGAGAGACGTATGTAGAAAGTGTGTAGGGGTGTGATGTGTGTTTATAATTGAAGAATGTGGTACTACTAGTATTGACACATTTTGTCATGGGATGGGAACATGTGGGTTAGTAGATAAGTAAACTGCATATGTGAATGGACGAGCTTGAGTTTCATTTGGTTAATGTGGCCCCTTATCAAATAAACTTTGTTTGTTCTCATGATGTCACTTGTACCAATAATAATATCAATTAATAATATCAATACTCAATAATAGTAATAACAGTACATACCAAGTGTGATACACGCTCAAATGAATCAATTATCAAAAGAAATTAAGCATGCAGATTTTGGTATTTATTAATTAAGTGTGTGATTGATGTAAAGGTTGCGCGGTAACTCAACTGCTAAACTAATTTAGAGGTCGTCACTCGTCAGGTTGGGAGATGAAATGTTACCTATGACTTGAGGGATGTAATCTTGCGAGCTAAAAGGCCCCGATGTGTAGTCACTAGTCAGTGGTTTATGTTCGGTTTCAAACTATTTAGATGGGTTTCCTTACATACGGACCTTACGGGGCTGCTTTTGAGTTGTTTGGCCTGTTTTTGTAGTCTTAATGAGAACTTGCTAGTACCTACTTGTGCTTTACTAAGAGTTGGAACTTGGAACGTATGTTTACAAATTTGCAAGTTGGAACTTCAAACGTATAACGACATTCCTACCTAACACGGTAAAAACACACTAGAATTGACAAAGTTGCAAATTAAATGCTGGTTCATTCAATCTAGTAGTTTGATAATAATGAAAGTATTATTACTCCCTCCTTAAGTACATATTGAAAGAATTATCTTTATTGTACTAAATCTCGTCACACCCGACATATGGATGAAGCTAAGGCAAATCACTTTTCTTTTATTTCCAATAGGCCCGGATGGGAGTTGGTATTTCAAAAGAATTATGGAAACCATACACTTGCTGAATTTGTATCGAAAAGAACTACATACTTTCACCGAAATATACGAGGCACTGGAGTAGGGGAAGGTAGAATTTCAAGGCTGTGATGAGCAGACGAGAGAGAAGCTTGTGGAAGGCGGGAAGTAAGAGGCTTTACGGATGTACGTGAGCGTGATTGACACACCACCAATTGATGTGGTCGACGGTACGGAGGACCACTATACTTAACGAGCAGATAAATCTCATTCTCATCCTCGTTCTTCGGGTGCACGCCGACTACTTCGGAGCTTACATCCGCACCAAAATGAACATAATCTGATTTCTTATGTTTCACTTCTACCAATGTAATCTCAAATTTTCAACATGGTATCAGAGCGCCGGGTCGATCTATTCGGGCGGTGACTCAAAATTATACACAATCGTATAAAAGAAAAGTTACTTGAGTGACAAAGGGCACTTATACAAAGAAGATAGTTGATGACACGGGCATCAACGTTACGCGTCGTAGGTGACACGGGCACCTATAATCGAAGGAGAAAGAAGT
>JBBYHQ010000014.1:4139289-4151790 GCA_038382645.1 Spergularia azorica
ATATGTATTAACCTAATCTATGTATGATACATTGAATACGTTTAATATTTTCCAAGTTCGTCGTTAATCTGAATATGGATTAACCTAATCTGTGTGTGATACACCTAAGGTTGAATATGTTGGTTGAGTATGAGTGTAAAACGAATAAGGGAAGAGGAGAACGAAATGTATCGGTTTGTGTGTCAATATATGTCTTTTTCGAGCTTATTTTATGAGTGGTTTGTTTAGAAGTGAGATGTTGCTAGCTATATAAACAAGTGTGTTACTCCTCCTATTACCAATTGGTTTTCTTTACGTTCTATTGTTTGTGTTATTGTTGATACCACAATTGTTGTTACATCTTTTCACGCCCAATCACACTCAAACCGTTCGTTGTTGGGACCGAACACCTCTGTTCTAACAGTAGAGACGTGTTCTCAACTGCCCGGAATTTTAATGTTTATGTACAATGTTTTACAACAATTGATAATACAAGTATTAAACACTAGGTATGAAACGATAAAAGTAGTAGTTGTAGTAGTAGTAACTACTAAGCTTTCTTTTCTCTATGTCAAGATCCGACTTATAGTCTAATAATCTTCGCCCCTTCTTACAACATACGTAGTAGCTCTAAGGTTTATCAAGGTACATTCTCTTCTTAGAATACTTAACGAGGAAGAATACTTTTAATACGAGCACTAGTTATCTCATTAGCCTAATTCAAATAATAATCAAGGATGAAAAAATTTGATTAGTATTAAATAAATGAGTGTAATCAACACCGTCTCCACCAAAATTTTGAATATTATTCACCCTAAAAAGTAAATAATACGAAAAGAAATTAATATTTCTATTTGTATGTCCCATGTATATCTTCAACACATTGGGTAAAAACAAACTCAGACAATCATAAGGCTTACTCAGACCACGTACTAAAACTTAATTGCTACAACTATACAAAAACATACTCAGTCATGCAACAATCATACTCAGAGTGAATACGGTTTCACTGGGACTCGATCGTATACGATTTAACCAGCGTCCAACCGTGTTCTCAATACGGCTCGACCTAGGTCCAACCGTATACGGCTCGACATGGGCCCACACAACCCCAAAATTTCCTGGGTTTAATTTTTCAATAGAAACTAAATTTATTAATGAAGATGATTGATTGATAATGGTGAGTGAGTGAAGATATTGTCAATGGAGTGAGACAATTCTTAATTTTTTATATATTGATGATGATGGTAATGAGGAGAGAGATGAGATGATATTAATGAAGATGATCGATTGAGAATGGTAAGTGAGTGAAGATGTTGTCAATGGAAGTGAGACAAATCTCAATTATTCATATGTTGATGATGATAATGAGGAGAGAGAGAGAGAGTGTGTGAGAGAGGGGATGATATTAATTAATGAAGATGAATGATTGATAATAGTGAGTGATGATGATGTTCATGGAAGTGAGAGAGATTGAAGGTAATGAAAATGGGGGTGAGAGAGAGAAGGGTTGAAGAAGGTAAGGGGCACATTGGGAAAAAAATCTGAAAATTTTAAGGGAAGGGGCAAAGTGGACATTCCACCACTTTTGGGCGTCAATATGGCCCACCACTTTTGGGCGTCAAATAGCAACACCCAAAACATATTAACCACAATCTCATGGCACCCATACCAACATAAGATCACACACTCGTTCACTACTGTTGGTCAAAAAGCACTAGAATTGGGCACACTACTCAGGTCTGAGAGTTAGTAATAGTACAGTACAAATGAAAGGTGGAGTCATGGAGATGATAAATTCTATGATCTACTATGCATTTCTGGACCATTAACGTCTGATTCGATAGAAATACATTTTGATAAGGTTAATAAGCTAAGATCCAAGAATTAAGGTCATATAAAACTCATTTTGGTCTTAGTTATACCTGATTTGAATTGAGTCGCGAAAGAAGTTAATCCTCACGAGTGCCCAACATATAAGTCTGAACATATCCGAGAATCGCCAACCCAAGTAAACAACTCTAACTTGGGGTTTACCCAACCCAAATTTGATCAACCTGGCCGGCCTAAAACATTGACACTCTCAAGTCTCGGGTGCTTCAACCCCGATACAAACACGAACCCAACTCAACCTACCTATTTGATTACTCTAGTTAAACCCAAAGCAAGTAAGCCGTCCCTAGTTGTCGGGCAGCCGTCCCTTTTATGTACGGTCCAAACACTACCTGAAATAATGTGACAATCAATCAATCAATCATAAACCCAATAATACAAGTACTGAGTATCTATGAAGTTGACTTTGTCAGAATACAAGGAAACAATAAATACTAGTACTAACTGCTGCTAACCAAATACGACGACTAGTTGCCAAATAAAATTAAAAATCAAGTAAAACCCTAACCAACTAGTAGCCTAGTACCACGGTGGCTACGGCCTACGGCTTTCTTGTACTTTCTATCCCTTTTATTTCTCTTTTTTATTTTATTTTTTTTATATTTGATCCTACTAATCACCACGTGTCTTTCCTTATGCTCCCGTCCGTACATTTTTAATTCCTTTTTTTGCCAACTCTCTCTCCTCCATATATAGCCCTCTGCTCCTCCTTCCACTCCATAACTATTTCCTCATCACCAAAAGAAAAAAAAAATTTCTCCTCATTTTCTTTTTGTCAATTTCTCATCATTTCTTCTTATTTTCTGGGTTTATTTGGATTTTATTGGTGTGTTTTTGTATGTAGAAAACACGCAAAATGATGTACGAGAGACAACACGCAAGGGATTTAGATGGGAGGAGGAATAATATTTTGAATAGTAAAACTATTACGAATAATATTATTACCAATAATAGTAATAATAATTCGTCGAATAAAGATTCAATAAGGTCAAAATCATCATCAACCGAAGACGATCAACGGCTACAAATCATTGATTTGAGTGGCATGTGTCTTAAGGCTCTCCCTAATCCTTCCATTAATCTTGCTGCCATTTGCAAACTTGACCTTTCCAACAACAATCTTGAGGTACCTTATTGTTTTTTTAAGTTTTGAGTATATACGTTTTTGTTCGGTTATTCTCGTTGTAACTTATCAATTTTGTTTCATTAATTTGTGTTTTTTTTTGGCAAAATTGGTTAATTTTATGATTTATAATGATATATAACGGGATTAAACGAGGTAAACAGTTTGTATAGACAAATGGTAGTCCGTAGTTGTTTGTCAAACTTTTCGTGAATGTATTGGAAAGGATGCATCACTTGTCTGTTTTGCTCGTATTTTTTTTGCACATCTAAAAAACTTTGATCAATATTGTTTTTTATTATTTTTTCAATTGTACACAATTATGTAATTTTTATGCACAATGGTCGGCATTAGATTTTTTAGGTGAATTTTGTTGAGAATCACTCGCCCTCGGAATGACATACAATTTGGATGGATTTCAAGTTTTCGACCGTTGTACACAAAAAATTGATAGAAAAATGAAAATGCATTATGCCTATAATCTCGGGTCAGTTCATTTGCTCCGGCAACTTGGATAATATATTAGTGTAGTGTATCAAATAGAAGGTAATGAAAGAAGTTTAGGTGTCTATATATATTTATTTTCTACCAAAAGAGGAAGTATCTTACTATTAATGTTGGTGCAATAGTAATTTGTTTCCATTTGGACAATTTTAGCTTTAATTTCTTTCTTCCAAATATTTTTATTATTCAATTAATAATTATTATAACTATATTATAATTTATTATACTTCTACACAACCAATTTCTGATTATTATTAGGATCATAACATATTATTCTGTACGTCGTACACAAGCGTACTAAGTTTAACAACCAGACTTATATTTTCAAGTACGGAACTAAAATGCTACAATTGGATTATCAAAGAGTTACCAAGTTGTAAAACACTTATCCATTAGTACAAAATTATATAGCTCACATTTTAGAAGTAATTAGCCAAAATAGCTTACATGAAAGAAGTATACTTATCTTATAGAATACAATATATCTACCACGATAAGTGTCCCACAACTTCTTCATTCTCCTCTAATCTATTAAGGTTTTATCAATCCATCTATATATCACTTTTCTTGTATATTTATTTTCAATTTATTTGTTTATAATATCTTAATACGATTATATTGTTTTCTGGTCTGCTAGCATGACAAAACGAAAACATATATAGAGTACAATATATAAAATCTTTATAAGACGAAAAAGTATTAAAATAAATATGCAACAAAAACCTAAATAAATATATCAATACAAAAATAAGACTGCATGTGTTTCAGGTAATACAAGGTTTTGTAAAAGAACTAATCGTTGTTTTTTTTTCTTTTCTTTTTGAACTCGTCTTATGACTATTTTTATTTTATTTTTCTACTTTTACATACTCAGTGGTAGATTATCTTGTTTTTCCTTGGAAATTATGATGATATAACTTTAAGATATGCCAGATATCTCCAATTAAACACACAACTTTGAAAATTAAATCAAATTAGCTATCATATCCACTTCTTAAATAGTTAAATTTTGATTTATCTAAGGTAACTTTTTTTTTCTTCATTTAAGACATTTATTTATCCACATGAACTATGAGGGCTTCTTTAATCTATATATTTACCTATTTAATTTTCAAAGATCAAAGAATTCATCTAACACCTTATGTCCTTATGAGTTTGTTATTTATTGGTCAAACATTTCATATAACAATAAAAGATAAATTTCATTTATTGGTTATGTATACTTTTTTTCGGTTGTATTCTATTATGATATGTTGCACAAAAAGTTTTATTTAATGTGTCTACATTAGACAAGGTTTACATCTCGCATTGTTTTTATTTTTTCCTTATCAAGAATTAAAATCGTTATGATGATAATAAAATCCGCAGATAACAATGTTATTCACGAAGCTTTATCTCTTCTTCATTTTTATTCTGACTAAACTAAAAAATAATTAGTTGTGAACGATTTAAGTCTAATGTCACCTAGGGAATGATGTTTTCTTTAGTAGATACACGTTATTACCCTTTCTTTTGTTCGTTTTATTAGTTCAGGGTGTATGATTTTTTTTTATCTATCAATTATAGTAGAATTTAGTAAAAACATTTGTACAAAACACTATTGCATCATATCGGTATTCTTATTTTTGTTTTCTAATTGAGCAATAATGAATATTCATCTTTTATCTAGGTTAGAAATCAATTAATTAGTTTTAGTTCAGCCACTGATTTAGGCATGCATATGATATTCATCTTAACAGAACCAAAACTCATGTTAAATGTCTTCTCTCCAAAAAAGACCTTCATCAATCAAAATATTTCAAACAAAAAGAACAATGCCGTACTTTTCGATGTATACATTAGATCTTTAATATTTGTCAACGTCGATCAAATGACAAAATACGTTAGTTGTTACACCAACTCGTTTATCACATACTATCTTTTTCCGTAATTATCTGTCATCATAGTTTAAAACCAACTTGAATTTTTTTTTACTTTCTCAATTAATTAAAGTATCCAATAACTAATTTTTGCAATTTAGAGTTGATTAATTAATTATGTGAAGTAATTATTTGCGCAGACAATTCCAGAGTCGTTGACGGCAAGGTTGCTGAACGTAGTGGTATTGGATGTGCACTCAAATCAGCTTACTTCTCTTCCCAACTCAATTGGGTGTCTCTCTAAACTCAAGCACTTAAATGTTTCTGGAAACCTTCTAAGTTCACTCCCTCGTACTATCGAGAATTGCAGGTATGTTTTCCTTCCCTTTAATTACGACACCTTTTGCTAAACTCTTTTGTTTCACTGCAATGTTATTGTTTATTATATATGTATGATAGTTTCAGATGATCGACGATCTATGTTATTTGAACCCGAATCATTTCGGGAATAATTGAAGCTCGATTGTTGTTATTATAGTTGTTGTGTAGTAGTGACAACATGTTCGTGAAATTGCTTGACTAGATTATTTTAAAGGTTATTCATGTAACTTGTCATGCATGCATGTCATTATGTCAATGTCAACCTAATTACAGTTGTATGTTTTTTATCTTTACTCGTTTAAACTGTCATATAGTAGCTTATAATAAGACGGGTTTTTTAACGTGTGCCCATAGGGCACATGATAAAATTCCAAATATTTCCTTAATTAAGTGATATTCTCACTTGAAAAAACAAATAATGGAATCTTATTGATTAATTCAGGAGAATATCACTTCATTAGGAAAAGAATTTGAGTCTTATCATGTGCCCTATGGGCACACGTTAGAAAAATCCATAATAAGATAATGTAACTAATCTTTATCATCAAAATATCATGATTTCACCTCATCGATCTGCCTAGATATTTATTGATGTTTTTTTATTTTTTGGGTGAAGCATAACATTACAAAATACAATGTTAATACGTATCCGCAGAATCGACCAAGAGACTTTAATTTTTTCAAATACCTTAATGAACAAGCTAAGAGTAGTACAGTATATACATTGAAAAAAAATATTCAAGTGGCTGGTCAAAAGCATACGGCAATATAATGTCCATTGGCTTGTAGTTTGCGTATACTAGAATTAATGTATGTGATCATACACAGATTACATATTCCTTAAGTAATCAATCCTATCCTTGAGTAGTGGTCATTCTAATTATCAATTTATCAATCAGATGTAGTACACCATCCTAAATTTCAGCGATAAACTAAGTAAGAGATTAGACTTTTCACTAATTAGCGATAACTTATTAACTTATCTATGTCAAATGTTGGACTCCTAAGGTCGGCCTCAGCAAAATTTTATGAAAGTTTGCAGTGATGTCGAGATTGACCTACCCTTTTTAACATAGAGCAATCTTATTCACATCATGAAAACGATTAATATACGCGAATCTAAACACGCATATCCTTAAGTAAAGTCAAGGTGATCCAAGCATAAATTTGGGTGGTCAAATGCAAGTTGGGGATTTTGTTAATTGGGACTACTAGTGGAATAAGACAAATAATTGTAAGATAAACTTTTTGGTATAATAAAATAAGTAAAAAACAAAAACAGCTGCTATGGAAGACTCGTTCAAACATTGTGTACAAAATTACAAAACTACTTAGTACTATAACATATATACGTACACTTGGATTATTAGGTGGGACATTATTAGATTTATGAAAATGATGTTTATATACGTTTCTTATAATTAAGTAGAAACGGAAACAGATGTTCTACTTATCATGTTTTGGTTGATAGTTAGTTATTTCATTTATCTATTGTAGAAGAAAACAAACTACTCATTCATCACCTTTGGTTTATAATTTGTTCACATTTGTCGTTAAGTATTACTTAATTAAGTTAGCTAAATGGATTAGTACTCCAAAGCATGTTAGATTTTTGTTAATGGAACAAGTTGATGGATTAAGTATGACAATCGTCTACCTTAGTTTACTAATTGTGTTGAACATGGAAAGAGATAATAATAATGCAAAACGACAACCAAAATGACATAGTAGATATATAGATATAGGTGTGTTGATGTATGTCAAATGTGTCATACTCAAACCCGTTAACTTCATATTCGTAACAAGTTCGAGTAGTCTATTAAATCAGACTTGTTTTCTCTAATTATAGTTATCTGCCGATTTGAACTTTGGCCCGAAATTTCATTTTTAAAATTCAAAACTTTTGGTTGGTTATTGATGGTTTACCGTAGTATACTAGTATATGTTTGACTTTTAATTTGGTTTTTAATGACTGCTACTTTAGTATCATATATGATGATGGTTCTAATCTCGAACATTTTCGTGGTAATACAGATCACTGGAAGAACTGAATGCCAACTTCAACAAACTCAGCATGTTACCGGACACAATTGGTTTCGAACTCCTAAGCCTAAGAAAGCTGTCAGTGAACTCAAACAAGCTCATCTGCCTACCGTACTCCATCTCCCATGCAACGGAGTTGCGTGTGCTTGACGTTCGCTTAAACTGCCTAAGATCCCTCCCAGAGGACTTAGAGAACCTTGCAAACTTAGAAATCCTAAATGTGAGCCAAAACTTTCAGTACCTAGTCGAATTACCGTACTCGATAGGCCTTCTCATGTCACTTGTTGAGCTAGACGTGAGTTACAACAAGCTCACCGCGCTACCAACTTCAATAGGGTGTCTAAGGAAGCTCCAGAAGCTTAGTGTTGAAGGAAACCCTCTAATTTCGCCGCCAATGGAAGTGATTGAGCAAGGATTGCATACCGTGAGGCAATACATGAGTGAGAAAATCAATGGTTATCATCAAGATTCACCTAAGAAGAAGTCTTGGTTTAGGCAACTTAAGAAATATAAGACATATAATGGGCGGTCTAGGGCATCACCTAGCGATGACCGAGAGCTTAGCATGCCCGAATATCGACCCATCGATGCTCTTGCATCTCCTAGGTATAATCTTGGGATGTTCTCGCCTAAGAGGTTCTTCTCTTCCCCTCGCAATTATTTCTCAAAGTTAGGTTGAAGAGGATAATAGTGTGCAAGTAATGGTGGAAGGATTATTGCATGGTGCAGAAATTTGATCTATCTCGCTTTATGTCTCCTCCGATCAATGTCATATATAGAAGCTAGGATCTTGACAACTCACATGATAAACTTGTTGAAACTATTTTACATTGATGAAATTGGAGTGGTCGAGAATATAAGGAAATGATTGATGAGATGTAAAGCCACAAAAAAAAAATCTATGAGATGTACATCATCACGTACGACTCACAGGTCCAAATGTGTGGAATGTGCATAAGGGGGAGGAGATTGCACTTTGTAGTGAACTAGTGATGTAAGATACTCGTGGTGTGTAATTTCCAGTGCATGGTATGCAGTTCGAATCAATATATACATGTACGTCTTTGATCATTTAGACGTGCCAAGCAGTTATACCGATAAATATAATACTACATGTCTCTTTAACGTGAACGATAAATACTTTTGTATGTATATGGACCATATCTGTGAAATGTATTCTTCAAAAGTACAAGGGTTATATATGTGTTTTTTTTGTTTTTTTTGTTTTTTTTTGAAATGGGAAAGTATAATTATATATGTTAATCAAGGGCTTCAGCTTGTTGTAATTTTTGTTTTTCTTGTATATTTTTATGCCAAAAGCTTTTAGTACAATAGTTGACTAGACACTTGGGGTAAGAAACAAAATATCAAATTTTTTTGTGTGAGACGGTCTCATCGTATGAGACCACTTAAATATGTTACTTTCAAGATCATTATGTTACTTTTGAAGTAGATTAACTTCGAACAACAATAGTGTTTTTTCAAAAGTAACATGTTAGTGTTTCAAAAGTAATGTATAAAGTGGTTTCACGATTAGACGGTCTCACCATATAATTAGTATTTTAACCACCAAACCCGTAGTAGCAACAAGAAACACAGTACGATATCGTGATGGAACGAAATTGTTTTTTTTTTTTTTTTTTTTTTTTTTTTTACCAACAATCTTAGTCGCTAGGCCTCCTCCGTTACGGCAAGCATCGGGCTAGTTTTGGGCCTACATTGTGGCCCAAACACGAAAGTTTGGGTCAGTCCAGAAGGCATGGGCCATTTGATGAAACCTAAAACTAAGCAATCTATGTAAGGACAATATGTTCTTTATGTAACATGCCAAAACTACGTCATGAATCAAACACGATCATTACGTAGTTTGATATATTGTGACAAATGTAAACCATTGCAACTTGGGAAATTTTTCAATATATCCCTGAGTTTCCCGAAATTTTCAGGTATACCGCTCAAGTTACCGAGCTCTCCAGCGTGCCCCTGAGATTTGCAAAATCGTGTTTTTTCCAGATTTTTGCTGACGGCGTCTAACACCGTTAGACCCTTAGTGAGTTTGACTATTTTAAGACAAATTAACCCTTAATTACAAATCAATTAAAAAAATAATGAAAACAAAAACCAAACCCATATTCTCTCTCCTCCCCATTCCCCCACCCACGAGCCACCCTTGCTCCGCCCCTCCCCCACCCTCGCCCATCTCCACCACCACTACCACAGGCGCCACCAATCACCGCCCTACTCATCCACGTCACCAACAACCGCACCCGACAACAACCCGACACCATCTCTGCTACTCTTTCTATAATCCCATGAAGATCATTTCTGGGCAACAACAACAACAGTCAGAAATCGGCGACTGGTTCCGCTGTTCTTGCTCCTACTAATCAGCAAAATTCCATCACTTCTCAGCTTCAGGTCATTTTTTTCCCCTCTTTTGATTTAATTTAAATTCCATCATTTCACGGTGAGCTGATGCCCGGCGTGGTGGGGGCTAGCCGTGGTGGTGGTCGGGTTTGGGTGGGGGTGAGAGGAGGAGACCGGCGTGGTGGGGGCTGGCTGTGGTGGTGGTCGGGTTTGGGTGGGGGTGAGAGAGAAAATAGGTTGCCCTTTGTTTTAATCTTCTTTGTTTTTTTTTTGTTTCCCTTACTAATTTGATTACGGTTAATTTTTATTAAAATAGGTCATATAAACTAACTAAGCTAACGGCGTTAAACTCCGTAAGTCAAAAACCCAAAAAAATTCCATTTTGCAAACCTCAGAGGCACGCTAGACAGCTCGGAAACCAGAGGGGTATATCTAATAATTTCGGAAACCTCGAGGGTATATTGGAAAATTTACCCTACAACTTCAGGTAATTCAGGATTTCAACTTTGCCTATAACATAAAAATGTCAAATGACATAGAATCCCCAAATATACCGCGTATTTGCTACATTGTGACGAAGCTCATAAATTCTTCATCTAATTCGAGAGCATTCATGGTTTCATGTTTAAGACATACCTCTAAATCTACACGACCCCCACCTTCACGTCCAGGACTGGCTGTAATTTTTCCATCTTCCCTGTTACAATACCCTGCTAAAACAGCTTCCGCCTTACCAAGCCCAAATTCAGGCCCATACATATCAAACCTGGCTGATCCACCAATTAACACCATATTCGGAGAACCCGTATCCACACCCGTAGCCGAATTATCTGGATCCTGGCAGACGAACCTTTCTAGCCTTTCTAGGTGTGTACGAATTGATTTGTCATTTGGTCGTCGCATGACGACTTGATGAAGCAACATAGCTGCCCAACCAAGACCCTTGCTCAACAATGGACCTACATTGCACACGCTTTGTTCTTTTAGTACAATGTTACCAAAGTAGTCACTTGAGAGAGGCGGGCTAATTCTTGGTCGCGCGTTCATCACCAATGCACACATCGTCTCGTGCTCGGGCCGTAAATTTCTAGCACGAGTGATGGACCTCCACATGAGCCCAGACAAGGCTTGGAAGGAAGAGATGACCACTGTGTTGTCAACAACTTGACTTTCTTGGTTAGCTTTAGCTTTGAGTTAAGACACTGCGACGGACGAGAAATGAAATATCCGCACTCGTAATGGAACTACGTCGTCCCGAACCATTTCGAGGTCTTTAGGTTTAAGTATGGGCAACTTGATTACGTAGGCATGTCCATTAGGAAAAAATGGTTGAAACATGGGCTTTTCGGAGATGGAGATTGTATCATTTTCAGTACTACTATTATTTAGTTGAAGAAATATTTCAGACAGAGTGTTGATAAAGTGCCATTCAGAGGTGCCGTCAACTACAGAATGATTCATGGTAAACCCTATGAAAACCCCGTCGATGAGCTCTGTTACTTGAACGGACAAAAGAGGTCTATGATGCCCATCGTAATTGGTCGATTTCTCACCAAGATCGAAGAACGATTCAACGATCGGGTGAACATCGACCGATGCTAGTATCTCTGAGACAGTATTGTCGACGGATGCATGGACAAGGCGGGCTCCGGGACCCTTGGTGCAATCAAGGTACGTCCATTTGGCATTCTCGTCAGGGAACACCTCGGTCGAGAATTGACCAGATAGAGGGTAGAAGTGTACGAGGGAGACGGCTATAGAGTCCTTTAGCTTGTACAAGAAATGAGACGTTATGTTTTTTGGTTTAGTAGAGAAAAGTAGACCCTTTTGAATTTGGTCTATGGTTAAGAAACGTAAATCAAGAGGGCCTAAGTCGTAAGGTTGTTTTGAGGCTTCAACTTGGTATTTAGGTTTCACAAAGCACTCTGAAATCACTTTGATTTGGCTCCTAAGATCTTTAGAGTTGCTCATATTTGGCAATTGGCATTACTATTCGATCACAGTCACTACTATATATTATGCATGGGTATTATTGATCACTAGCTGCAATTAGCACGATATGATTAATGATTAATTAAGGAAACAGATCCTAACTATTCGTGATGCATCAACCATGCAATATGAAACAATTAAAGAAGCAGATCAAGATCGAGGCATATGAGTGCATATGGCGCAAATCTTGCAGACCTAACAACCGAATTTGTTAAATCCAAGTACATCGAAGAAACAAGTCATATTACAATTTGTATCATTTAATACCATACTACTTAGGCCTTGTGCGATTGGACTGCATTTTTCTGATCTGATTTGATTTGATTTGATTTGAACTGATCTGATTTGATTTGATTTGAA